>VRMD01000563.1:0-24526 GCA_009872375.1 Sminthurides bifidus
ACGTGTCCTGGGAGAAGAGACACAAGTTTGGTAAGTGAAGACAAATATTTGTCATCATCTTTACAAAGTTTGATAGATGAAAAGAAACTGAACCAGTCTTAACTTCATCTCGGAGCATTTTTTGTACACAATCCACTTACTTAGTACAAGATTCTCTGTGATTTCTCCTCAGTGAAGATGAGGATCATGTTGTACATTTGATAAAAGTTTCCTTTTGGCACGTTAGAAAAATTTCGGAACCTCACAGCAGTTCTACCTTACAAGTCTCCGCTCCCGGTTACGTTTGCTCCTAAATTTACAGCTGAGATGACAATTTCCGCTTTGAGTTTATATACACTTTGAAAACCGTTCAAATACAGAGAAATAAAAGAAGAGTTTGACAGAAAAAAGTCAAAGTGAAATCCACGTCAAAACAGCAACTCGGGGTGACAAGCTATTGCAATGCTGAAAGGCGAGGAGATGGATTCCAGACCGGAGCATGGAATGGATGTCGTCTCGATCATCCTTGTCGGGTCTCATTACAGGTGATGTTATGATGCCCATCATGTGGAATTTGTAGGTACCTCCTTTCAGTTTGTTTGATGCTCTCAAGTTTTACAGCCAATCCTCCTGTTTTCACACACCTGAAGTGAATAAAGGTATTGACATGGAGACTACATTTGGAAAATGTTCCTAGGTTGCCACGACCAGGTTGCAATCCCAGGCTAGTGTCATTTAATGCAATTGTGAGATTCGGAAATACCCGGTTGAACGAGGGAATGGAAACAGAATTTGTAGACTGAAAAGATTGCGGATCCCTGCATATGTACTTCTTGCATGGATGAGAAATTAGAGAGAAGTCCGGATAGCGAAGTTGCCGTAATGAAAGTACTGGCACCGAAACCGAATGCAGACCCAGGTCCATTCAAAGTTGATGACCACGCGAGGACGTGTAATTAGATTGATGGCTTTGGCGAAACTTTCCCATTCGTCGCTTTCAATTAATTAAATTAATGGTCAATTGTACAAATTCTTGGAATAGTGGCCGCCAGTAGCTAAAGCTAGTTTGTCCCGCTTTAGTGTTACATGAGCAGAATCTAGGGGGTTCAAATTGCTGAAAAGTCACTCCATAATGCCAGGAATAGTAGCCGATCAAGGCTGAGATTTGCCGTTGCAGCAATATCACATGATGTAAGTCTCTAGTGAATTAAAGTTATACAGTACTTGCATATCTAATGCAAACTGTTGACAGATTCAAAAGAGGTCAGAATAGAACAAAAAATTGAAATTCAATTCAATTTCGTCTTGGCAACTATTGGCATATAATATAATGCCAACCCAACACAGATGACAAGACAGATGAGCAAGAATGTAATGCAAGTGACCTTAGCATCATCCCCATTCAACTTCCATGAACTAGCTTTCAATCAGCCTTCAACTAAAGGAGGGAAGGGACCAACGGCATTCATACTTCTATTTACATTTACACATACTGTGTGTTCAATGAAATGACGTCAGCAGTTGGTAGTAAGCAAAAAATGGGTATTCTCAGATCCATAGTTTCTACCTCTCAGCCTCCCACATTCACAAACAGCATTTGCGAATAAATGTAATGCTAAAGGTCAGAGAGCCAATTGCACGGTATGATATGACTACCGAGGCGGAAGGGGAAATTTGGCAACTCTTCTTGCTCGTCGTCGCCGCCATGACACAAATACCTTCTATGAAGGTAACGGAGGGAGGGCGGCACAGCAAATGATCGTATGTCGTGGAGAGGACAGGCGGAGGAGTGTGAAAATGCTACCTCACACGGTTCTGCGACCGACACCCAATTGGCAGCGTCACCTTTGCTCCGTATGCCACTGAGGTGATTAGCTGATAGCTTTGTTAACAACGGTAGCCATGTCCAACTTTTTGCGAAAGTCGCTTTCACTCTGCTAATGAGCAGGACCTAGTTTTCTCCGTCCTGCTCCAAGTCTAATCTGACGTTACTTATTGACCAGTTTTATGGAATGAGCCAAGATATCGAAGACGGAGAAGGCTGGTGAAATTATTTTTTTTCCTCATTTGGCTTCTGTCTAATCTGGCAGGAGAACTTTTTCCAATGATGTACTCCTTCCATGACTTTTCCTAGTTGTGAGCCATTCCTTGTAGTTTATCCCTGCTAATGTTTTCTCCAATAGAATTTCCAACGGGGGTTTGTCCTCCCTCCCACCCCCTGGTTACTCCTTTGGACGTATGCGTACATAGTTGCCGTGGCGTGGAATGCACAGTTGATCTTCAAGAGGAAGCCCAACATGCATGAATGCTTGAGCGGAATTGAATGGATTTAGGACAATTGCTGGCAACGTATGTGAAGTCGTACGTACAATCCAAGTTGCAGTTACAGGGGCCAGGAGGAGCACACAAAAGAAGATGATGTCCACCAAAGCTGGGATCAAGTCCAAGGGTGAGGCGGGTTGTCAATTTTAAATTGTTTTCTAGACTTATTAGCTGTATTCAATTTCTTTCATCCTCGCTCTTCCTGTCTCTGCTACAAGTCATGTTTCCGTGTGTCAAAACGAATACATGTGCTGGGTCAAATAATACGTTTATGTTTCCTTCCACCAAGCCTGGGTTAATGTTACTAGCAACAACGTCAGCCATTCACTCTGTCTCCTTTCACCCTCATGTACAAATAGACAATGCTATTATGTTTTCTTCCTCCAGTTCTGTTCCTGTAACTAAAGACGTTTCTAACCATGTACTGCTAGTATTTGCAACTTGTACAAAGGCCTCTCGTCAATTCTAAAGTCCGCATTTAAGACTACGAATCGTCCATCTACTTACCCTCTGCCGTATACTGAAATTGCACAAGCTTCCTTCCAGACGAACAAAGATGACACGACGAATGCATTTAGCTTCATGGTTCGATGACTTGGATTCGGAAAGAAAGGAGGCTCTTCCAGCCTTAAAGTTTTGCTTTCAAATCCTTTTGCAGAGAGCAAGATTACCGGGAGATTCTCCACTTCCAAAGGTCTTACTCCCGGCTAACTGCGGTTAACTGTATGTTGAGCAACTGTTCGTGGGTGGTGCATACCGCACATGTGAATAACTCGGGCCGCTGGCTGACCGAACTCCTCTTCCGTAGTAGCAAGGCATAACACTGCGTCTTTTCATGGTTACTTTCACCCAGTTGGACTTTCTCCTCAAGCAAGAGTCGCTCTACAGAGCCAGAACATACATCACGTTTATGTAACGTAAGCCTCTTCATTCCCTGGGTCTGCACCGCGTTGAATTGATTGAGACAGCGGTGATGCGAGTACCGGGTGCTGGATAAACGCCCTCAGGTAGGCCGGAGGGCAGTTTGAGTGCATTGCCGATCAGCCTCTCAGATCCAGGATTTGATCAAGTGGAAATATTGACTGGATTTAGTGAAACATCTATTGATGGAGCCAATTTCGTCTTGCTGATTAAACTGTTACTGGAGGGCGGGATGAGGATCGGTGGATGTATAGTTAGCTGAAATGGTATTGTGCAGCAGCCTGGAGCTTTCCCCTGTGAAAATTGAAACCGTCTCAGCATTAAATGCATGTTCATGGATATCGGTTACATTTGTGCCATTTCTGCAACCGTTTCATTCTCACAGATCCTCCGGGAGATGGGAGAGACTTTTTGCGAATTTTTTTAATACGTGCTGTCGCTGTCAAAGACTCGTCTCGGAGCAAGGACAGACAAAGCCCGGGTTGACAGCTGAACATTTTCCGACTTGCTCATCCCTTGCCGAGACGTGGATTGAATTTTTTAACATGGTTCGCCGTATCCTTGAGCTCCAGCGCTCTTTCGTTACATCACATCAGCCTGGGAAGCTAAAGTCTTCTATCTGATTATCGACGAGGAGACTTACTTGTGCATATCCGCTCGTTGGTGGCCATAATTCTTTTGCGTGCCAGGACCCCAGTTCCTTTGTACGGGATGATATGTGGGTCGGGTTCTTATTTTCTATTATTCTTTTCCTGTGCTACATTCCCTCATCACAATTACTGCTCATCTCAGAGGATCAAGGATCGCGAACAGCTCCCACATAATGAACGACCATCGCAGCTATCGGCTATCCATCCGCACACAACAAAGGGAGAAAGGATGAGAGGAGGAATCAATTCTTGTAGTTCCAAAACCAATTTACTTCACAGGAAGAATTCTTCTCCTGCCTCACTATGCCGATAGGACATTCGCAATCTTATATAGAGGAACTGGCCAGGAATTAAGATAAAACAGAGGATTGCAATGCAGGCCAAAGTAAAAGTATAGGGGGATATGGGGGTGGGAGCAGTTTGAGTTGTATGTTTTTTTCCTTACTTTGGATCTCTGTATCATTTTCGCCGATCCATTCCTCCTCAAGATCCGGCTGCGGTACAGAAGGAGGGAAATTTAACAGGAAAAAAGTGAAGCTTTTGTAAGCTGTAGCTCAAGACGCCACTGATCAGACCCTAGGCAAGGACTCATTCCAGGCCGGAATCCCTTGATCCCCTATCAGCAACGTGCTGTAATTAAGCTAAACATGTAAGGTATACCTAGGTAGGTATAGTCAAGAAAATTCCTTCAACTCACGTGGCGGAAATTTAATGAGGGAGACTGTCAAATTCGACGAATTAAAACCACCAGAAGCGACAAACCACAAGGAGGAAAACACTAGGGGATGAAGGACACGGGTCACATACGGGCTAGGGATCTCTCAGTGCGTACTACGTGTCTTGTCTCAGGGGCACGGAAAAGTCCGTGGTCTATTAGCCTGGTCATTTTCCATGTCAGCTTAAAGGTTCCGAGGCTGTCGACAAACTATAGGGTGGGTAAATTTCCCGGTATTCTCTTATTGGATTTAGGAGCTTTGACTCTCACAGACGAGCTATTGCTCAAAGTGAAGGTATGGATAGACGTGATGCGACAAATTTTTGCAAGGTTTTTTTTCTTCCTGCTTAAAAGAGATTTAAGTTGAAGGCCCTTAGCCATGAGATGTGTGTTTTTTTCTCAGAAGTAACTGGGAGGTTGTTAATGTTGAGTTTGATTTTCGCTAAGTTCGTTATGCGGCTTTGAAGTTTTGGCAAAGGGTTATTAAATAAAGAGCATTCTTTGACGACGACAGATGAAGAGGATTTAAACCGGACTCGTGACTCTATCAACGCTATGTTCGAACTTGAACTGGCTGATCTGAGCTGGCGGCGAGATGAATAGGATTTGTGCTACTTCAGAAGCCGGTTGGATGCAGTGATTCAAAAGCAAATTCAGCGCCTTGATATATGAGAATTTTCAAAGCTCATTTTTCAGGTACAGATTAACTGCAATCTTCATAAATGCTAGTGAGCCGGTTTATTTCGGCGGATTATCGAATTCAGTCGTGTATATCAGCCTATGCTAATCTTTGACTTGATGCCTTGCAGTTCAGAATCACGTGATCCTAAATCGAAAGGAAAAACTAACTTAAGAGCTACTACACCTTCCTCCGAAAGAATTCCGTGTTCATTTTACTTAGAAGAATCACAAGAAGATTACGAGCCTCACAAAGTTTTTGAGGATCTGGTAGCAGGTGCCTTGGTCTTCTAATAAGTTAAGACGAGGAAAGATCCATGGAACTGCAAACTGCACCCTGATCTCAATTCCTCACACCGAGCGGCTATCATGTATCATGTGAAAGTGGCGGGGAAGAAATAAAGTTGATGGCCAAGTTTGAATTCCGATGAAGACGACACCCGTCGTTGACAAAGGCTGAGATGGGTGAAAGCTCCGTGAGATCGTGGGATGCATGCATAAGCAACGTGTCAGGCTCACCACATTGTTTGGCTTTTTGTACATGTGCAGCTGTGGCTATCAACTACGAGAGTATCTTCTCCCTCCTGAAACCGGATTGGATTCACTTTTGAAGACGATGAGACGTGAAAACTTTTCCTTTTTGTCCTCACGTCCCTTTCTATTACCGTAGGAAACGGTGGCCACAGGAAAAAGCCCGAAGCTCCTCTTTCAACTGGCTTTGGGTTGTACCGACAAGGATGCGAGATTTATAAATTGAAGGTGCACTGTAGTGAATGGCAAATTGTATGTGGATGGGTGACGGGTGTAATGGAAAATTTCTATGATGCTCTCCTTCCTGTCATAAGATTAAAATGAATATTGAGGCCTGGATTCTACAGGAGAGAAACTACTACACCAATCTTCGATACAGATCGACAGCTGAAGCACCACAGTCGCTGAAAGAGAGAAGTGTGTTGGAAGATTCGCATACTTGCCTTGAGATTGATGTTCCTTGTCTGGATGTCGGTGAGGAGAGTTTATTTTGCCTTTTTTTTTGCAAAAACTTTCCTAAGCTCATCCCAAGGAAGGGACTACGGTATCTTCAGGAGACACTTTCACGTAACTGTAATACGTAACCGATGGTTGAATCCTTGCTCGTGTGCCAAACTTTGGTGTGATTCTTGGTAAGGGAGAGTACATTGTAGCGATTTTGTACAATGACGGGATTAGGGTCGTGGATAAACTTGTACGGGGTATTTGAGTCGGTGAGTTTGAAAAGAAACACGGGAGAGACATAGGAGAAGAGCAGTGTCATTTGTCAGTGGGTCTTTTGGTTTACAAATATGGTTGAGTGCACAGGGGAAAAAATATTGCGAAATACCTCCCCAGTTCCAGCCTGCCAGTAGGCGTGGGAAAGGAGGGAAAGTTCCAAAAATTATTTGAGGTGTAAAGAAATTGTTAAGATGTGTGTGCACCTCATCTGTCACTGCTTCAAGTGACACCGTGAATTCACAAGCTTCCATCCCCCCCCCTCCGAGTCACTTTCCCATGCAAGAAATCCTATTAACATATCTATTCATGTGTCACAGCGTCGGCCATGCTTCTACCACTCAGAAAAAAAACATTACAACTTGTGCCAGAAGTGCCAGCGGACAGGACTGCCAATACCGACTTTTTGTACTCTCACGGTCACATGTTTGTAGCTTCACAGATCAGCTTTGAGGATGAGACCAAAGTAGGTTACTCAAGAAGATGGTGGAAGGAAGTAGACTGGGAGATAGAAATTGCATATTTTTTCCTCCTGTCAGCGGCTGACCATTGTCCGAGATGAGATGGAGGTCCATTGAGGAAAGGCTGATAGGGACTAGAAAAGATTTGCAAACTGGAGGAGAGAGATTCATCTTATTTCGGATTACAAATCAAGTACATGGATGATGCACGCCGATGTGACTGAAGTGGAAGTGGTCATCTTTGAGGGAAATAAAGAGGGGGAGGGAGGAGTCATGGAGGAGGGCCACGGAGAGATGGAGGTAAGTTTGCTACTTGAGGATGGACAAGGGTGTGTGTCCGTCCGAAGACGTTATGCAAGCTAACCAAGGAAAACGCAAATACTTTCATCGCAATTCAGCCTTTCCCTCAGTCACTTAAGTCAGCTCAAGATGACCAGGTTTCGAGAGTCAATTTAATACTGCTACATGTTCACGGAACCCAGACTCAGACGTCGACCAGACGGATGAGCGGAGGAAAAATAACCAATTTCATTGCCACAGTATAGCTAAAAGATCGTTGGTTCGGAGCGGGGAAAAGATTGAAAAAAATTGATATTCCGCTACTAGAGGAAAATATGCATGGGGGAAGAAGTATTGACATTTCATCCATCAATAGCGCTGCGGCTGACTGAGAGAAGATTCTTTCTTTAGTTTCGCGTCTGGTACAAGCAAAGCTGCGGCACTGAGTGCGTGGAAAGGGCTGTGAAAACATTTTTTTCGCCCGGTTTTTGGCAAAAACTCTCATCCTTCTTTCGACCGCCATGTCAATCAAAGACTCTCTCAATGTGAGCGAATAAAATCCAACTTCTCTTTTAAGTGGGCCTACAGGGGATGGGGATTGAGGGGGGCGGATGACTGCCCGCTTCCGCTGTCGGATCTTATCCATTCGAGTTGCGTAATAGCGATAAGGAACTAGGAATGACGACTGGATTCAAGTACAAGATGAAATTGAAAAGAGGAATTTGACATGTTTTTACATGAAAATGTAGGTGCTATTTAACCATAATGCCTGTGTGTGTTTCCTTTGATGCATAGTGGGGCTAATAAAGGCTAATTAGTTTGGCGACGCTTGCATTGTATAATGAGAGTTACGACATTAAGTACCAGCATTAAGTTTGCCATGGATCCCACTTAATTGTCACTTCATTTAGTTGACTTAAATTGACTCAACTGCAAACTGTGAGGAGACCATCCTATCACTACATACAAAAGCTAGTGCTGGTACACAATGAAGTTTACAACAGACACGAGTACACTGCCTGCCACCTTACGGTGCACAGCTGAAACAACCAAAGCAGCTTGAAGGAGAGTTGCAGCTGTCTGGACGCCCATATCACAAGTAGCGGTTTTAGTGCTGTATGTATATGCATGGAAAATGATTCTTCATTTGCTGTCACCATCCGGCATCACAGAGCGGGGTGTAAAATTGCATCCTAAGGAAAATTGTTTGTTTTCATGCATGAGTAAAATTTTCCAGTGGGATTTTTTGCAGTGCGCGGGTGGCCCGTGTATTCAAGCGGATATTTTATTGTAATTATCGATTATTGATGCTGTGTGATTTGAATAATTGACCTTCAAGATTTGACATTACGACCTATTTCGAATTGTAAACTGACTGTGAAAAACTTGAAAGTGACAGTGCATTTCAGTGGGCTAATTATCTACTAATTAAACGCCGGGTTAAATCGGAAAACGGGTAAGTTTAGACAATAATTCTTGGAGGGCGAGTGTACTTTAACTCTTGATTGCTCAAGAGAGTCTCGGTTTTCTGGACTAATGATTCGTTTCGCCGTTGGCTAGTTTTATACTTACAAAAAATACTTTTTATTAACACAGTTTTACACCCTCGGGCTTGAAAATGTCTGCTACTGAAGAACCGCCGCCGATTCTAGAGGAAGAAATGGAGGAAGAACCAGGAGAGACAGGTGAAAACGATGATTCGGATTATCAGCCAGAGGCAAAACGGAAGCGTGTCTCGTCTACTGCGAGATATGCAGACCCAGTAAGTGAATTGGTCAGCAGTGGCAAAAACACAACATTTTTGGTTTAGCCCTGGCCGGGATTTTAACTTGTGGTGGTTTTATTACTCTTTGGTTGCGTTACAGAGCGACCAGTGCCAGCATCTGTACGATATTATCAGAAGTCATAAAAAGGAAGATGGGAACTTGCTATGTGAAGCATTCTTGCGGGCACCTAAGAAAAGAACGGATCCGGCTTATCATGAAGTAAGTTGATGAGATAAGGAAGCCGTCAAAATTATAAACACGTAACTTCATACATAACCTAACCGTGGTTAATTGTTGTGGTGACCAGCAATGGAGCAAATGGTTCCTAACTGCTGTGTAGATTATAGCACGATTTGTTTCTTGCCTAAATATGTAAAGAAACAACCATTGATTGATAATTGAATATGCTGTTTTTAGGTCGTCAGTAATCCAATTGACCTGGTTAGAATCCAGCAGAAAATAAAAACTGAACTGTATCAAGACATTGAAGGCCTTTCGGCAGACATTGATTTAATGGTCACTAATGCCAAACATTTTTACAAAGTAAGGAAATCCCAGAGTAGAAGCTGAGGTTTTTAAGGATTCAACAGCTGGATTGATCAATGCTCATGGCAATAATTGAAATAATTTTTAATTGTCTTTTGTTTTGCTTCTTTTAGCCGAAGTCCCAGGAGTACAAGGATGCATGTGATCTTTGGGATTTGTTTATTGAAAGTAAGCTGAAGCTGTATGACCAGGATCGATCCGATGAAGGGAAGATAATTTTGAAAATGGGAAAACTTGTAAGGATATTTTAGTTGTCTCTGCTTACTAAACTCCTGCAGTATATTGGAGTAACAGTTTTTGATAAAACTAGGCTAAACGGGCCGCGGCTGTAGAGTCCAGGAAGCCTTATACTTCGGACATTGACGCTGGGGAAGCGTCTGAAACCTCTTCGACAACCACGGATAGGGACAGAGGCGATGAGAATGCGTCTATAGATGGCTCCCTGGCATCAAATCTAGAGGAACTGTTCGCAGCTGTAATGGTTGCGCAAGACACTGACCAACGTCCCTTGCATACCATGTTCCAGTTGCTACCTTCGAAAAAACAATACGCCTATTACTACGAAATCATAAAGAACCCTATTGATCTGAAAATGATTGCGATGAAAATTCAAAACGGTAATGTATCAAGGCGTATTTAAATAATGAAGTACTACAGTATTTAATACCTTGACTCAGCTTCAGTGAACCTGAATAACGATCATTTGTGCAGGAGAGTATGTGTCGCTGGCGGAACTGGAAAAGGATTTGAACTTGATGTGTTCAAACGCATGTACATTCAATGAAACGGGGTCCCAAGTCTACAAAGATGCTAAAACTATAAAACGAATAGTAGCACAGAAGAGACAGGATATTGAATCCGGCAAGAATTCAGCCAACTCAACACCTAGTGGTGGAAAAACAAGCGAAAGAATTCGTAATAGGAAATTGCGGGGAGGCCAGAGTTACTCCGCAATTTCAGCAGCCTTGAAATACGAAGATGAAGAGGAAGACGAAGAAGAAGAAATGGAAGAGGATGCTGAAGAAGAGCAGGATGAGGAGGAAGAAGAAGGGGATGAAGAAGTTGAAGAAGAGGAAGAAGAAGATGACACTGAAGATGCGCCTGAAGGGGAAGAATCTGATCCTATGTGGGTCCTTTATGATGCCATCGCTTCTCAGCCGCAGATTCTGCCTTTTCAAAAACTTCCTAACAAGCGGTATTACGCCGATTACTACACCACTATCAAGCATCCAATATCATTGAGTAACATACGTGCAAAAATAAAGGTAACCAGGAATATCTTGCTCTTAGAAAATTTGCAACTTAACTTGAGAAATTTTAGCTACGTAATGAATGAAATAACCAACCATAGAACAAAGAATACGGGAATATTACCGAACTTCAAGCGGACATGGATTTGATGTTCAAAAATGCGAAGACCTATAACAGACCAGATTCGCACATTTACAAAACAGCCGTTAAATTACAAAAACTAATACAAAGTAAAACGGAGGAACTTTTACTTGAAGAAGATGACGAAGCTTCACGAGATGACACACCAAATAGAGGAAACTCAAGTGAAAATGAATCTGAAGCTGGTATGAGTACCTGTTTCTTTTTTAACTTCAATTTTTCAACTAATACATGAGAACAATAATCAATGTCTTCTTTTTTCATTCTTTGCAGGTTCGGCCCCTACAGGTCGACGAAGTGTAGTAGTAAAACCAGATAAAAGTCCTGAAAAAAATTCGGGTCCCAATGATCAGATGAAGCGTCGCTATATGATGTTGTATCAAACTTTGATGGATTACACTACAGTAAGCATTAATTTTTACAAGTATACTTGAACCAAAGCAGGTTTTATTCAGCATTATCATAGTCCCTTCCCTAAGATCAGGATTTGCTAATAGCAATATGCAAATAAATTTCAGGATGACGGTCGTTCACCAATTCAAGTTTTTATGGAAAAACCTTCGAAGAAACTGTATCCTGACTACTATAAATATATAACGGATCCCATTGACATGCTAACCATCGAAAGTAACATCAAGAATGACAAATACAGTACCACTTACGAGCTCATCAACGATTTCAAGGTTCGTTTAAATCTGTACCACTGGCATTAAAAATCACGCTAGTATTTTTACTCTATTTCGGATTCTATAGCGAATGTTTGCAAACTGTCGGGTTTACAATGAGGAAGGGTCGCAAATCTACGATGATGCCAATGCTCTCGAAAAAGCCTTAAATGATAAAGTAAAACAGCTCGGGCCTGAAGTGGGATTCCGTACGAAACCGAAAAAGTAAGAAAGGCTTATAATTGAATCAGGAGGCTTTTGTAAATGTGAACTTCTGATGATATAATTTGTGTACGTCTAGAACAAAGAAAAGTCCAGAGATGATCAATAAGCAGCGAAAATTAGTTGACACCATTAGAGATTACCAGGATAGTAAATCAAGACAGTTGTCCATGATCTTTCAAAAGTTACCGTCCAAGCAGGTAATGGCACCAGTATCCTTGCGTTTTAATTTTGCCTTGGAAATGATTGACTCTAGTTTTTAAATGTTCCCGTATGTTTCAGGAACTTCCCAATTATTACGAAGTTATTAGATACCCCATCGATTTGGATCGAATCTACCACAAGCTGAAAACAAATTGTTACGACGGTTTGGACGACTTGTTTGAAGATTTAAAACTAATGTTTGAGAATGCGTACAAATTCAACGAGCCAGATTCTTTGGTATACAAAGATGCATTAGTACTGGAACAATTGGCCATCAAGACCAAGCAGAGCCTTTCTGAAGATGAGGGTAACGTTCCTGATGTCAAATTCGCAGTTAAAGAGATCTTACTATCACTTTTTACGTCGGTTTACAACCACCAAGACGAAGAAGGCCGATGCTTTACGGATACAATGGCCGAGTTGCCCGAGTTTGATGAGGTTGATGGACAAAAGTAAGTTGGTCTTCAGCTTTATCCATGTAACCGATACCCGTCATTGTTATCCCACGCACTTCATATGTTGCATTAATTTTATTTCAGAATTCGTGGCTTAAGTTTGGATATGATAAAAAGTCGTTTGGACCGAGGATTTTACAAGCGTTTGGACGCGTTTCAGAAAGATGTTTTTTCAGCATTTGAGAGGGCACGACGGTTGTCTAGAACAGATTCTCAAGTATTTGAGGATTCTGTTGAATTGCAATCCTATTTTATCAAGTAAGTTAAGGTTTTAACTTTAATTCATCCGCACGTGATTCACGAACGGGCGGCTTTATGAATATCTGTCTCTCCTTTCCAGGATTCGAGATGAAATTTGTGGCAATGGAAATATTCTTAAGTCTCCAGCACTGAAGTTCACCAAGATGGAGCTGGAAAAGACAGTAGAAGCGACTAAAGCTGAAAAGAAGTTGCAAGAACTTCCTCAAGATGATGACGCTACAGCGCTGGAAATCAAAAAAGAAGAAATAGGCTCTAATCAATCGTCACAGGTAAATTCATTGAAGCAACCGATTGCGCTGTAGATTTATGCTCTAGAGTCTACATATCTAATATGCAATCTAATTACGACTGCTTCTTGCAGAGTGAAAGCTATAACGACAATACTTACAACATGGGAGACTTCGTGTACGTGTTGCCCAACTCTGGTATTGGAGTAGTGGATGGTCCAGACGCTATAAGTGCAGCCAAACCTAGCGTAAAACCAAACATAGTGTGTATTCAAAAGCTATGGGTTGAACCTGACGGGACAAAAATGTTTGAAGGAGTAGTCTTTCTTCGACCGGATCAAACTTATCATCTCCAGACACGAAAATTTTTACAGAAAGAGGTCCTGCGTAGTGAACTTCGTACAAGCCATAAATTAAGTGAAATAGTTGGGAAATGTTGGGTGATGACAGTCAAAGGGAAAGAATATTTCCTTTATGCTCCCGAAGGTTATCCTGACGAAGATGTGTATGTTTGCGAGTATCGGTACAGCTCTCGTGCTCGAAGTTTTTGTAAACTAAAGGCATGGCAATACGGTTCTGAAAGTGTGAAGTTGGTACCACGCCCAAAACCCCTAGAACCAGTACGCGTTGCTTCAGTTTTTAAGGACAGATTACAGCAGCACAAGGATGAACTAGTTTTGATCGAAGAAGATTTGGACAAAATTCCCAAAGAAGAACTAAAGAACATTGAAATGAAGATGCCAGCCGGAGGAAAAGAAGGATTTGTATTTTATGAGCAGTACAATTTACCGTGTGGCCCGATTAGAGCTGGTGACTACGTGTATGTGCGTGTAGAAAATACAAAAAAGTTAGTTGCTAGAGTGGATACAATGTGGTCTGAAAATAATGTCACTAACTTTCACGGCCCCTGGTTCACTACTATAGGTGAAATAAGTCCGACAAGTGTTCCTCCCGGTCGCACTTTTTACAAACAAGAAATATTTCAAAGCTCTATAGAAGATAGTAATCCATTGCTAAGCATTTGCGGAAAATGTTGTGTCTTGGATGTAAACGACTACGTGAAATTTCGGCCCACAGAGGTGCCAGAAGAAGATGTATTTGTTTGTGAATCATTATACGAAGAGGCAAAACGTCAGATCAAGCGCTTAGACGGACTGAAAAAAACTTTCCGGACCAACCCATTAGTTCATCAAGATGAAATTTATTTTTTCCGCAAACCAATTACATTGACGAAGGTTGACTTAGACGGCACACCGGTGCCTGAAATGCCAAAGCTGAAAGCCAACAAAACAGAGCCGTTAGTGTTTGGCCTAAAATTGGATCCGGATGCCATGGAAGATTCGTTGGACGCACCACCGTCCCTTGGAGAAGCCTCATCTAGTTCTTTAATAAACAACGGACCTAGTACTCCTGCTTCCAGCAGCAAGCCTGCAACGACTTCTACAAAAAAGTCGAACAAAACTCCTGGGAAGAAAGTTGTAACAGGATACATTCTCTATTCAAGTGAAGTCCGTAAATCTGTCGCTGAGAAAAATCCGACATGCTCATTTGGTGAAATCAGCAGAATGGTTGGTTCTGATTGGAAAAAACTCCCGCCACTTGTGAAGCAGCGATACGAAGACAAAGCTTTGGCATTGAATGCTGCCAGCAAAGCAGAAGCAAAGCAAGCTGCTGAAGCAGCTGCTCTGAATCAAACACAGGAACCAAGTGGGCCAGCCACCACACCTGCAAAAACTCCCAATCCAACTAAACAAAGTAAAGAGGAAGCTGAATTCCAAGCTGCGTTGCTTGCACTGAAGAAAGATCCCGATTGGATTTTCGAGTGTTGTTGGGGCGGTTGCGAATGGCAGTTCGAAGATGCTGTCGACCTGGTGGAACATTGTATACAGGAGCCTCACGGACATGTTCCAAAACATTTCGCTGACATACATCCAAATCCAAATGGTACCTCTATCTGTTTTGTCCGTCATACAAGAATGCTATAAAATGTAATAATTTCTCAATGGAAATTTTCCTGTGGATTTTCAGAAGGAGAATTCCAGTGCCAATGGAAGAACTGTGGTCGCGTCAAGAAAGGTGTCCATCCTTTCCCAATGCTATCGCGCCTCCTGAAGCACGTGAAGGATATTCATATTCTTAAAGGCAACGGTCGGATCATTCATCCAGAAATGCGAAGCAAGTAAGTACTGTGTGCGAATAGCTAGTGAATCATATAATTAGGCCTCACTATGTTCAATTTAATTCTAATATATTGCGACGAAAGCTGTTCATCGATGCTGTCTTACGAAAATGATCTAATCACCCGGTGAATTTATTTATCACATTTTGCGAAGGAGCATAAAGCTTTCAAGGGCTACTTTAGCTGCAAAAGCAGTCGAAGCAGCAGCTGCTGTTTCCACTCCTAGTCGTAAGTGGATCGGTCTGATTTTAAATGTTGTCTTGTGATGTGTTTAGGCTGTTTAGAGCTTCGCGAAATCCTGCGATTAAGAAAAAGGTTCCACCTTCTACTCCTTCAGCGAGTGGTGGAGCTAAGAACCAGCTACGCAAAACGCTTCAGTTTGAACAACAGTCTCCTATGAGTAGTACTACTGTTTATAGTAATTGTGAGTTATTTTTCGTTTTTTATTTTGCATCCTTTCCAGCATCATAATGATACTCATTTTTATTTAGCGAGTTCTATGGTTAGTAGACGTTACTCAGTTCTGTTGCGCATTCTTCCGTATGATTGTTACCATGCCGAACGTGCAGTTGTTTTCAGTTTGAGTGTTTACCTCTGATTTGTCATTGCAGCAGCACAGCAGCAGGCGCCGCCGCCACAACAGCAAGTTATCGTGCAAGCACCACCTCCTCCTCCAGAGCCTATGTTTGTGGCAATTCCACCTCGACCTCAAAAATTATTGCATTCAGAAGCATACATCAGGTTTGTTTTCAGAACTGATACAGAATACTTACTAACTATAAACTTAGTTCTGCATCTGTACCAATTTCTGAGAGTTCTCACTATTTATCCTGGTTTCAGGTACATTGAGAGTCTGCACAACGAGCAAAGGAGCTGTACCAACTGGGAGACAACGTTGAACGCAACGGTTGAAAATACTCCTGCTCCCGAACCGGAAAAGCTTCCGCAACATTGGCTGGCTCGCGGTCAGGGTGGACATCCGACCATGTTAGATGCCCTGTGGTCATTGCGAAATTTTATGATGGCTGACATGTTAAATCTCGCACCGAAATGAGTCAAGTTTGAATGGCAATTCACGCTTTATGTGAGATTCACATGTATCATACATATTCTGCATATTTTTATGACACTTGTAATTGTTGGTTTTTTATCTCATGTTGTTGTCCATAGGTTTGCATTGATTTGTGAATGCTTTACGTAGTTGACCAAAGAAAGTCTGTTGTTAGAATTTTTGAGCAAGTTTTCAACATTTCTTCACTGGACAAAATAAATGAGAAATTGAATCTTGAATTCGACGAAGCAGTAGCATTATTGCCGTCTTTGGTTAGACGAACTCTACGAGCCTCAATTACCTACATTTTGTAATCAGCCAGCAGTTTAGTAGCCATTAAAACAGCCATTATTTGTTAGATCCGAGTTCAGTTCCTCCTAATTGGTTACATAGAATGCGTTGTAGAAGATTGGAATTTACTGTTCTTACACATGTTCCCCAATTTTGTTCAAGATGAAATGTTTCGTCTCAAGCACTTGTCGATCTAAAGGGCTAGTATGGTCTCCACGCGGTATTTGTCTTCCCCATTGATTGCTTCATGTGGAACAGAATGACATGACGTACTGACAGGATCGTACTTTCTTTAACCGTTGCCTTTCTTCCTTATTTTTAGCTGCGTCCCCGATATCTACCATGTGTGTGACAAATGTGGGTGCAATCATTGTTTTTAATCCTTCACTACCGAACTCATTCTGGCCTGCCCAGCACATTGGCTACCAGCAACAGCACGACGGCGTCGTCTCTAAAAAAGGCCGAGTCATAAGCTGTTAGACCTACAATAAACTGTTTTTGTTCTCTAGGGCTTTCTCTCTGTTTTCTCTTCTCCAAGATCAAACATTGGCCAGAGCTCCACGTTTCCATTTTAATCCCACCGACTTTCTCCACAAATGCGTCTGTGAATTAGCAAATACTCGTGGCCCCAACTTCGGAAAGTCGTCACATGGACACACACACGGTTGAGCACACAAACCATATGTGTCGTATTTCGATCGGCTTTTCAGCTTCAGACACTATCTCCACTATCCAACTCCTCGTGTAGATGAGCAAGAGCAAAGGCTTTCATCAAACTGTGCGAGAGCTAAGACCAACCAGTGTTTTCACTTGGAATCCCGGGGAAAGTTGTAAGAACACGGCTTAATCTCTTTAAGGTATTTGTTTTCTTCAAAGCAAACACAACTCCATTCCCTAATGAAAGGCAGATCCTTCGGCTCTTCCCCATGACACTTTTAGCATATTAGAGGCTAAATAAGAGTAAATCACCTGTAAAATGTGCGGATTTTCTCCTCTTCACAATGCAAGCTGCCGCCTTTTGCATCTGACCCAGCAGTTAATGAAGTAGCTGTGCCTTCTCCGAGCCCTCCCCGGCTTTAGTCTGATGAGGAGCCTGTCATACGGGTGAGAAAAAAGTTGAGCCAGAAAAGCTCCAGTTAGAAATTCCAGGGAATACCCGGCTGAAAAAAGTTTGCAAGCCTTTTGGAGACTTGCATGAGGACGACGACATGGTGTACTGGTTGGAAAGAAGTAGCTCTGGGCTCAGGGCTGACTGTTGTAAGTCTGACAAACAAATTATGTTAGGAAAATTACAGAGCCGTGTGAATGGAAAAGCGAAAATGCGACTTGTGGGTAGGTCGCTAGGTAGTAGTGTATACATTGACTGGTGGAATGGAAAGAGGAGCCGTGTCTCCAACTTTGGTTGGCAAATAAGGATAAAGTGCTAAGCTCCTTGGATTGCAAACATGTCAAGTGAGGCAAGTTTTACTTGTATGAAATTTTTGGTCCGAAAATGAATTATCGTTCGAGCCATTCGCCTCCCGTATGGGAGGAAAACAAGTTTCTCTCTCATCCCCTATTGCAAAAGCACATGACACGTGAGAATAGCTAGCAGGGCAGTAGGAAAACTTGTTAAACAACAGGGCTGTTAAGGAAAGTAGAGCTTAGCTGAAGCATGCAAAATTGTATACACTTCCGCAAGCGTTTGCGGCTACATTAAATAAAGCCTGTTGGAAGGATAACAACTTGGTCGCTCCTCCCGCCCTCCCCTCCACTCTCCCCCCTACCCTATATATGGCTTCCTCAATAAGGAAAAGAATCTTTAAAAGAATCCTTCTATTATCTCCAGCTCGCAAGTTTTTCCTTCTATCAATTTTTCTCCCCTTTTGCCATCCCTTACCCTTTTGCCATCCCTTTCACCGTACTTTCTCCATATAACATTCCACTCCGCTGATCTCCTCACACAAGTCGCTCTCATGTTCACTACACCGAGCCAACTCGGTCATATTACGACTTGCCACCACCGTGGCGGATGCACATTACTTCCCAATATCGAGCAGTTGTACAGAGGATGAGCTTTCGATATTTTCCGAGGCTCCAGCTCCTTATATGGACAGTCGGCCGAATACCAGCACGGATCGAACTTTCAGACCGTATCCTGGAATGTTCTCGTAGTTATGACGTTATATCCAAGCTTCGTGCCAACGTAGCGGAGAAAATGATCGCTTATGCATAAAATTGTGTCCAGGAAACGGCCTTCTTTGGGTTTCAGATCGACTCGTTTTACCAAATCGTTTCATTCTTCTCCCTCAACGTGAATGGACACCGGGGTCGACAAAAGGGTTAAAAGCGGGAATTACAACCAAATTGCTTACGACATGACCCGCACAGTATCTCATCCTCTTCCTGTGGACAATGATCCTTTGTTCGGTTTGTAGCCTCCCAGGCTGAAATCTAGGTTATTGGCCTTTATACACACTAACACATTCACAATATCCGATTTCCAATTTCAAAGAGAGGGGCAAGTGGCAATCCCCCCTGCTGTAGATAACCTTGGATGAGATTTTATAGGTCAAAGTACTCTCTTTAACCGGTGTCAGCTCCAACTCCTCTCCTTACCCGCTTGACCTACTCGGATGATGTTTCCATTTCCGTGAGTTGGGATGACGTGGCGAGAATTAAAAGAATTTGAAGTCTCGCTTTCAGCATAAAAAGTTTAACGTTTGCTGTGCTCTTTTCTACCCTGCCGTGGGTTGTTTGAAGGCATTGGTTTTACATAATGCAAATTATATTGCGATTATTTTCAGTCCAGGCTCTCTCCTCTTCCTTCCGGAACTGTCTGGCTCTGCTCAAATTCTTGGTAGACACTCGACTCTCAGTACATACCATACAGACAAGTGGCAGCGGCAAGATTCACATGAGTTGTGGAGGGATTTCTGCCGAGCTGAATATTTTCACCCTTTAAACTCTCGCTGACTTGGGAAAATGGAGCAAATATTTGCAGCGAGATTCTCTCGGTAAATATTAAACATGGGATCTGTTCTGTAACTGTGACGTCATGCATCGCATATGAAACCTATGGAGATCGTCTGCACCTACATGACTACTTTCATGCTTTGCACCGGTAAATGTATAAAAAACAGGCCAGGTAGTAACGGTACTGAAAACTGAAGGCTTAGAAGGATAGCTGGGGGGGGGGGTGAGAAAAAGAGAGAAGAAACGGGATCTGTGATGGAGGGAAACAGCCTGCGTTTCAAGATACACATTAACTACTTGAAATTTGGATATGTGCTTAGGAGAAGATTTTGAAAGAAGCGTACATTACTTCGGGATATCCTCACCGGGAAAAGCTTATGGACAAGCATTTTTCGAGAACCAGGAAAGAGAAAGTAAACCTACGTAAGCTTGAGTCAAACTCCGAGATTGAAGCCACTTGGCCAGTAATGCTTGGCAACTAACAAGGAGTGGATGGTCGATGGTTAGTGCGTTACAGTACCGGGAAGTACAGTACGTTTTTATCCGGGTACTTTTTCAGAATGATAAGATGATGATGGCAATTTATTCATGTGCTTATGCTCATCCCTCGCAGCCGCAACATTAGCTCTCGCTCCTTCTTGCCGAGTGAACCAGAGGGTATTGGTTTTCTGAGAATCGCATATGCAATACCGTGCAGATGGAATGAGCGAGAACATGGCTTTCCCTTCATCCTTGCCTGAAGGATGTGGTTTTGCATACACATTTGCTCCGAGTCGGGGAAGAAGGGGGGAGGGGGAGAAGGACAGGAAAATATCGGTTGAAGGATACGTCGGCTGCATATGGGATATGTGTGAGGAGGCCATTACGCAAAGAAAGGAGAGGAATGCGAGCGTAAAACTGGAAGAAGAAGGCTTTTTTTGACTCGTCTCATCAACTGGTATGAATAAAAAAAACTCGCGGCTGAAGTCAAGAAACTGATGGTGGCAGCAGCTCCTCCTTTCTCGTCAGGCGGTTCAAGAACTCTTAAATTCTTGACGGAAAGTTAGGAGATGGGCTTATTGTTAAGATTTTGCGGGATTTGTACGACCACATTTGGCATGAGAACTTGTCATTTCAAAGTCATCCATCCCGTAGCATGAATGCTGAGTTTGTGAAAAAGTACACGTGCTGAAGTACATGCATATTACTGAGAGGGAGTGTTGGGCGACTACCCGAAGGAGAGAGAGCCAGACCACATGAATATGGAACGGTGTACCGCAATAGTGTGTAGGGTTCAGGGAATGAAAACGGGGTGGTTAACCGCCTCTGGTGATGGTGAATTCCTCCAGTCTTTGTGTGTGATGTTGGCATGCCAGAGAACTGACGTTGGATTGACCGACGCAGTCAGCGCTCGGGGTCAGACCTGCCGCAAACAGTGGGGTGGACAAATTGGAAGGACGGTGATAGGAATGCGAGGTCAGCTTTGGGGCTTCCCTGCTCCAAGTTTTTCCTCTGAGATATATTGGGAGATGAGGGAGAAGGAAAAATGTAAATGTCCAGATTTCTTGATCGCCATTTTTGTTACACTTGACAATATGACAAATGTGGACAGATTCTGTGAGGACCGAGATGAAGGATAAAATAAGATTAACGATGCTCCTCAGTCTTAGATGACGTTCGCTTTTTTACTCATTGTGTTGCTGGAAACACGCGAATTCTTCCCTTTCTCCCGTGTCCACTTTCACTTTCACCGGTTGTGTCTTCTGTCCGGGCATGTCTGTCAGACCGTGTGCCTCCGTACAGAAAGTTGCGAGAAGAGTATCCTGACGGCAATTATTTTCTGGGTGATGATGTTCAGCGCGTAATGAGTGCAATTATTTCACCTCGAGGAAGAAGTTGAGCAGTGCCTAAACGACGGCGGGGGTAATGATGGGGAAAGGCGGAAGTGAAAGATACGGTGAACTTGACATGATGCTCATTTTGATGAGGTTTTCGTCCTCGTGCGTGTGTAATGTGTTTTCACGGAACTTGGGTGATATTTCTCGAGAGGAAGAAATCGGGTAGGTGAATGAAGATGGAAGTGGAGATGGACAACAATGGTATTAATGGGGCTGATAGATGGTGCTAATGAGCGTGATACGATCTATAATATTGCAGGGAGGTCAAGGTAATGCTTTTGGTTTAAGTCCCTTAAACTCAAAGGGGTCAAATGCGGTACGCTCATTGCGGTATCTGGTAATGATTGTATTCCGTAAAATAAAAAATATCAGCGAAAGTTAACTCGTATGCAAGGTTGTTCGTCGTTTTTTTTCAGAATAAAAGCAATGTGACTTCACAACAGTAGCCCTTGCCCTCAAGAGCTAATAATAGACTCGAGAAGGGAGGAGATACTTTGGCCTGTGAACCGACCTGGCCACATTTGCAAACGGATTGTGTGAAGTTGCGTGAGACAGGAGCTATGACAAATAGAACTTCTTTTCATTTTGCTTTCTTCATATTTCATTTCTCATGTCACATTACCTCGAACTTTCTCTGAGACCTCGGCGAGTGTTAAGGCTCCTCCAGTTTTCTCGATTGGGGTTTGGCCTGATAGCTCCGTTGAGTTGAAGAACTTGCTGGAATAAAAGTAACCGAAACTGGGCAAATTAAAGAACTCTGCAGGGTCTTTAAAAAGCCGTTTTGAGCTTCTATCAATTGCATGGATAGGCAATTGTTTCCATAATAATAACTTGTTGATAGGCATTTAAGTATTTGTGAAGGGAGGTCTAAAACCGTGGTTGCGACAGCATCTGCAATTCCAGCAGTAATGGCGCTGTAATGGAGTTTAAAGACTTTGTAACGGTAAGTTTCAGCAGTTTCAATACACCAGATGTGGTTGTTGACTCCGTTTAAATGGACAGGAGTAGAACACAAGTGGTGTTCTACTTAGGAAAAGAGAAAGCTGACAGAATGGCCTCTCGCAAACTAGTAATTCGCACCAACAAAAACACATGTTCCCCTTGATGGATGGAACGTCAGGCGGAAGTTATGGCAGGGTTTATTAAATCCTCGTTTCTTGAACTTTGGAGAACATAAAAAAAAGTCCATTGTCTATCTTTTACGAAGCTGACAATCGGCTAGTGATACATTATTATGGGGAGTTGCACTGCCGCCAAGGAATCTCGTCTACTCATCTCAGTCTCTGTTTGTATAGCCTTTAAGTTTTATCGTGGCGGAGATGGTCTCTCTCTCTCCTTCTACTACTCTTACGCATGGGATGCTATAGACTACAGACGAGGCGTGGAAGAAGATCAGTGAATGTTTTTTATCACTATTCCATGGAAGCAATAACGACTTGTGCAATTGTTGTACCCAGTGGGAGGATTATTTTTAGCTATTAAAGCTTAAATCTAATCTGTCCTTAGCACGGAAGAGGGGTGGTTGTTTTTCAGTGTCCATCCCGTCTATGGGAGCAAGTCTCATCCAGCAATCCTGATCCAGCAAGTCTGATTCCAGCAATTGGGAAGAACCAGCTTGCTAAAATTGCTTTCTCCAGCAGCAGTTGCTAATATACCATTTGGAAGCAGTCCAAGTCAATCTGATGCACAATTTAGCTCTGTCTGTATAATCGTAAGGCAGTTTCCCTTATCTGGCGGCAGGGTGACTCAAATTGCTTGCTTGGATCTTTATTTCCAGGGAGTTGTTTGTAAAGGGAGTTGTTAGATGCTTCCAATTGTAGTTCAAGGTGGAAAGAAGGACAAGAAATGGCGAAAATACCTCATGTAAGTGTGTAATGGTCAAGTTAACTCAGTGGTGAGCATGCGCGGTAAGGGTTTCAGATTGCGCAGATACCCCGTGTAAAATTTTGCATGCACGTGTAAAGCGTGGGCTACATAGGATATCTTCAGATGCATATTCAAGCTAAAAGACTGCGATACTCCATTTAATATAATTCCAAACACGATCAGATCCGCAAGGTCAGTGTTTTAAAATTGGTTTCACCACTATAGTCAATTACTGATTTCTCAATAACTTGAAGTTGATATTTTTAATGATGAGCGACTCAAAATTTCACATTAAACATTCAAGGGACTTAGCTTAATTCGTTTCTCGTCCTCACTGTGGAAGTGGTGCAGGCTAGTTCGTGAATGTGAATTATCTTGTCTTATGTCATGGAAGTATGAAATGATTGCCATCACCGGTACTTAATTACCATGTTATTAAAGGCTTATTAAGTAATCACCAAGACAGATAAGTAAATTGTATCTCTCATACACATTTGACAATGATCGTCTGACAAGCCCCCCTCTACATGATCAATGATCAGTCTAGTTTTTCGAAAAGAAAGATCTGGAATATAGGAAAAAGTCCATTTTTACCAGGATTGCATCAATACATATTGCTGTAATTAAGTTAACCTATAGATAACAACCAATTGGTCTTTTCCGGAAAAGTCGGCATATGTGTGTGTTAGTCCATGGCTGTGGTTCAGTATCTGTAAGTTTTATTCGCTCATTAGTACTGTTTCTGTGAAAGGATTACGTTGATTTGGGACCTTCAACTAGCTTAAAATATGGAAATCTTGGAAAAAATCGAAGAGCCACTCGCTCATTTTCTCTCAAGCCCTGAAGGAAACAGTATTGACTCTAGTCAGTCTCGCATATTCATAGCGTCTCGCTTAAATTTTAGATTTCATGAAGGTCCCAAGCCTGACTGCCGAAGAAAGATTCGAACATCGAAAACAGATTTGCTGAAAGTCTTTAAAAAACTGTACCTTTTGGCGATGTTTGGCCCTGGAAGCTACGGGGAGAGTTTAAACTCCTTGACGAACGTGTACATGAGCAAAAGGATACTTTCTCTTATCATTCGAGGAATTCGAGTAGGTTCTTGGTGTCGAGCACACCCTGTTTACTGGAATGACTCTACCAATAGGGCTGAACATCGTCGAGACTCTTTCACCAAGCTAATTTGGAGCATTAACGCCTCTTTCAACTTTCTCCATTACATTTTCATCGTGACGCGAGCTGTGCAATTGAGTAGTTCGAAAGAGGCTGGCATTCGAACCAAACTTATCATGTGTTTCAACGTGGTTCTCTACACC
>VRMD01000564.1:0-24511 GCA_009872375.1 Sminthurides bifidus
TTCCACCAGTGGATTTACCAATCCAACATAACTGGCTCCTCCCGTTCATACGTAATCCCAGTATTCGGCTAAGAATTGTAACCTCATTGCTTCACTGTATGTACAGTGGTTGTGTAACCATTATTTTGATTCTTTTGAAGATGCATGTGAAAAATGCTGACATTTTACCTAAATCGTATCGTAAATTCAATTTTTTAGCAGCTTGCCACAGAGGTATGTACACCTTTTGAGTTAAAATTGGTACAGTTAGAAGAGAGACGTTATGACGCATATGCAATACGATATCAAAAATTTGAAATTCCACAAAACACGATTCTGCAACATGTCAATACAATCATCGGCCAGGACTGAACGGAAATTAGCTCTGGAAAACCTCTTTGTTCATCCAGTCCCGAAAGACAATTTCCAAAGGTCGCATAATTTTTCATCCAGCTGAGCTACTGAGGATTTGATTCAAGTTCTGAGACCGACATACCTGGAAATCAGGCTTCAGAACTTTGTCACAATCTCAAACTATGTATAGAATTCCTCTTATTTGCTGAAACCTTTGTGAGCACGTGCCACGAAGTAATTCGAAAGAATCGCTGAAGGAAAATGATCAGTTGAATGCATCTGGTGGAAACATGCCGAGCAAAATCTATATGTTCGAGCATATGAATTTTGTTTTATTCCAAGGGAAGCAGAATGCAATTTCTTTCCACCACTTTGTCAAGACGAGTTTTCAAAATCCGTCGTTGGTACATTACAATGTGGACATTTCCTCCGGATGCAACCCATAAGCTATCACATCTCAAGACGAATACAAGACGAATGCAACTTTCTCCAGTTGAGCAAACATGAAAGGCGGGAGTCGCCATTCTCAAAGCCGGCTGTTACACTAGAAATTCTCAGCCTCGCATTCTTTTATCTGGGCAGTATGAAATACCTTCAATTGTATTACTTTATACATAAGCCTCATCACACTGCAAATGCTCATTTCCTTGCTGGCTCAGCAGAAGCATTCTTTCCGATTTTTGTCACTCCTTGCTTCTCCCATCCCATCAGCAACTTAAGTCCGAGTAATTTAACTCCTGAACACATTTTCACCGCCAACTTTTGCCATCCAGCTCTTTTCTAACCTATCTATTTCCGTCCAATTCCCCGTTCCTTTCTAAAAGTCCGAGCAAGATGACCGAAGTACCAAAGTACATTAAGATGCCATCTTCTACTTTTTCCATCATGTTCAGGCTACAGGGTCCTCTAAGCGTTCGAATCCGTTCCAACTTAAAAAATAGTGCAGATTAAACAACTCTGCAATAGTTGACCAGTTGACGAGTTTCCATGCTGGGTGAATATAGCCAGCAAACTTTCCGCTAACTGCTTTCAGCCACCCCGTGCTGGACGCACATTATCATTAGATTTTATGTAATGGCCAAATCAAAGTTACCAACTCTGTCTACTCAACTGCTCTGCTATCTCCCTGTCTATTTGCATGATTCGTCGTCGTACTCAGCATTTAGACAAGGTTTCCATCAAGTTAAATCCATGGTGGTGAAGATCATTTCCTTTTGTCGGGAAGATGCTAAATGCTCCAAAAGTGGCTTTATCGCAACTTAAATATCCGTGCTAGCTAATCTCTTAGCTGAATCTTTCCTTAATTACGTCCGTCGACCAATCTTACGCCCTCACAAGTTAACTTGACCATGACTAATGAGTGAATGCAGTCAACTAACGGTACTTTAGGATCCACAATCAATATTTACTTCACCGAACTTTCCTAGTAATTCATTG
Source organism: Sminthurides bifidus (assembly GCA_009872375.1). Classification (NCBI taxonomy): domain Eukaryota; kingdom Metazoa; phylum Arthropoda; class Collembola; order Symphypleona; family Sminthurididae; genus Sminthurides; species Sminthurides bifidus. The sequence goes on from VRMD01000564.1 coordinate 1,771, forward strand.
GCGTGCGCATCTCCCCAGGGCAATTATGGCTCATAAGCCCATAAGCCATTCTCACTTATCACTCCTCTTCCAACAAATAAGTTCGCGTAAAAGAAATGTGCCGACGCAATGACATTTTCTTAGAGACTACTCTCTGCCTTAATGTCCTTGCAGAAGCTTGAGTTGATCTTCGAATGCATGCACTACAGATTGGACACATGTGCCTTCCTGTAATAACATGCTCATGTTTACTTCTAGCAATGTCGTTTGAGTAAGTTTGCCGAGTGACACATGCAAATTATGATTAATGGTTCTCCAACTAGATGCCTTAGAATCTACAAAGAATTTAGTCCTGTCAGCACAAACTTTCTCAATTTGGTAAAATGCACCAACTTGACCTTGGTTCTAGAACAATGTACGGTAGTTGCAATGTGGCAAATACAATCATGAAATCCCTCATTAACTTCGCTACTGAACCGTAAACTAGAGAAGCGGGACAGCGGGAGCATGTGCATGGGTCACAAATAAATTTTGTGGGATGTCTTACCTTGTACCACTCGTAAATGGGAGGAGGGGTGCCATCCAACGGACATATGAGTTGTGCATTCCCCCTCACTTCCGTCGAAACATTGGGTTTTGCGAACTCTTCAACGAAGAAAGGTGGATCTAGTAAATTATAAAAAGTTGCTGTATTATGTTCGTCGCCATGGCAACTCAATGCACAATCAATCCCAATAGGCAGCCATCATGCTTTCAGACTCAGTGTATCAGCTTACTTTTCTTGTCATCTGACGCTCCTTTGGTCTTGGGATAAACGATGGATTTTGCAAACGTGGCAGAGATCGCTGCGAAAAGGAGCATCCATAAAATCAAGCATCTTCCCTCAGGTTTCATCTTGTCGTCATCTGAAAAATAAAGCGGCATAAACTCAGATCAAAATTTCAGCTCAAACTGTACATGCTCCAACACCCGTGACTTGCCACACTTAAAGCTTTGAAATAGCTAGTGTACAATATGAACAGAAAATCACATCTATCAGAAATGGGCCCTAGCTTCTCTAAATGTATTCTCACAAGAAAGGAGCAAGCTGTCAAGCATCCAGCAAGACAGACGAGTAGAAAAGGAAATCAGCTCAATACCCGCTGTTAGCAAAACATACTCAAGGATGGAAGACACATAATGGCACTAATTCATGTTTTACACTTGTCTACCATCTCCGTTTGCAAGCAAGGCACCTACTTCCATGTCAACTAGTGCTGGTAGAGACAATGTTTAGCAGAATTGTCGGCATCAGATTAGTAGGAAAGCTAATCCATTCAGATAATCAGCGGATATCAAGTGTCAGGAAGACAAAACATGTTCGAGTAAAAGCTTCTTTAGTTTTCAACCTAGCAACTTCCAAGCCAGTTTTAACCAGTGATCATGCAGCCAAATCGCCTCGCTGACTCGGAGTCAATTAGCGTGTATAAACTTTCAACCCAAGTTGAACAATTTGTTTCCAATCCCATGCACGAATTTCGACACCCAACTCAAATTTTTGCAAAACGACTTAGATTTATCCATAATTCCAAACCGGGATACACAGACTGGAAGGAATTCAACAGAACTATCGAAAATTTGCAAGAGCGAAAAAAACGTCAGGATGTCAAGCTCAAACATTTTTTCCATTTACATTCAGTCTGAATTCATTTAAATGAATTCCCTCATGCACAAAACAGCCGACACCGAGCCTAGCCATGGGAATTGATCTCAGAATTGTTGACAACGAAGTCCAATACGCAATCACCAACTGTTTTCATTCCTTTTTGTCTCTCAAGGTACTCTTTCTACACTGTCCCTACAGTGATAATTGGGAAGCCTTTCAAGTTTAACACGTTCATACGAAGATGCTAATTCATTAACTTGCTTTACCCAACTTAGACTTTCATCAATTAAATCTGTCTCCCATACTATGTCCTAGTACCATCCCCGTCTTAAGATTCGTAAACCACATTCTCAGAATGCATTGGCATTCAAAAAACCAACAACGATTCCAACCGCTCCACCTGTCCAAAGCACTCTGAACCTCCAGATGACGCAAGGTTGACTTCCGCCTTGCCGTGAAAACGTTCCTACCAGAATCATACCTGAATGAAATAGGAAATTATATTAAGCCAAGGACTCTATTCCCTCTCCCCTTGAAAGAAACTCAACTTCTTATCAGCAAGATACCGGCCAAACTTCCGATAACGGGTTTGATATGACTTGACAAACGGCATGTGTGCTGCATCCAAGGGTTTAAGCGTTAGTGCACGTAATACGTGAATGGTCGGCGTTGAAAAAAGTTCGACCGGGCCTTGCTAACCGACGATAGGTGATTTGGTTTACGTTAACAGCTTTCGTCCTACCTTAAAGTGAAATTAGACCGATGAGATTTATAGCCCGATGACTAATTTACCTCACGTTTGCTCTGTTCTAATCCAAACAACTGAGCTGAAATAGGTCGTCCTAAGGAATCAGTATGCGGGAGTGTTCTACTTTGCGGAAAGAAAGAAACAGAAAGGAGGTGCAATTAGTCAGCGGGATGCCGAACATGATATATAATAGTCAATTAACCTTGCAAAATTGTTCACATCTGTTCAACGACGCGAAACGAGAAGGTAAAAGCGTCAAAACAAATTCTCCCTCCAATCGTGGCAGCGTAAGCATCAGCTCAATTTATGATCAACTGTCTCCAAAACTACGGTGAAAGAATTTGCTACCCAGCTACGCAACCTTCTCTTCATTTCCTCCGGTGGATGTCAAGAAAATTTTCCAACTATTAGAAAGCGACCAGCTCCATGGAACTGGCCTTAGACAATCGCCAAGCTAACACATGCATAAAAAACCAGCTACAGCAATAACAGATTAACAAATCAGCCTTACATTATTACTGATCCAGCTTTTTAAGAAAAGTTGACGGACTTGAGCTGGAGTGATGGTACACGGCTCCTTAGTTGGCACGGCAACGTCCAGTGTTGTTTTTTACATCTGTGAAGAAATCCTTTTGAGCAACTACCACTCTGTACATTACTGTAAGAAAACACCGGTGGTCAGTGTGCTAAAACTAGACACAGTCCTTCACTGCAAAGACCCGAGTTTGTTTGCCAATTCGAACAGTATTTAACTTGAGACTGGGAGGAGATGGATGGGACGACGATTGCAAAAAGTTTCACTGCAGTTTGTTCCGAGGACGAAGTCTAAACTGAGTGGCGATAGGAGAACGTGCTCCTGGTTCTCAGCATTGTTTTCGTATCTAGAAAAATAACAAACTCAAGCCCAGTGTCACTTGGTATTGATAAGTAAGAAGGATTGATAGTGTTTTCACAACGAGAGCTAAATCCAAACTGCTGACTGACTGCTCCTCATACTAATTAAGTGCATTGTAGCAAGAGACAGAATTATTTCAGGGATCACGCGTTTACTCCCGTCTGGACGCCTTTTCTAACGTGTCAGCAGTCATGAAAACGAGAATTGTTTAGTATAGCACCAGAGCCGGAGTACTACTGCTACTACGACAAGTTCCTCGTCGAGGGTGTATGAAGGAATAATCTACCTATTCAAAGGCGATAAAGATAAATTTGTCCAGGTTCTCAAGCATGGATTATCTCACAGAGAAAGAGGGGTTTGGGGGTCGGCCAAAAAAAATTTCTCTTGTCGTCACTCCACTTTCAAACTGAAAACAACCCTATGTGTTCTTAATGCGTCGTCTGTTTTGTGGAACTTATATACGCTCTTCTTTCTTCCATCACCTTCTTCCTGCCTCTCTACCGCACTTATTAACACCAGGAAACGTGCCCCACACCGAGAATCTGCACTGTTACCATACTAGAATCTAACAGTAGTCAAAATTTTCATCTCACTTGAAGCATCCCACTTGGACTTTCCTCCTGACAATGCAACACTTTCCCTGCTACATCTTCCCGTTCCAGTGGGACTACCCCACATCTCCTGAGTCCTTCCTCCCTGTCGTCTTCAAATGTGCCGAAAGTAGTATTTTCAGTCAACTCGTCATAATCTGTCAGTCTGTCAAATAATGGCGTGTTAATTAGTTAGCCTTTTTTTGTCTCTGGGTCTCATCCCACCAACACCTACTTCCGTCCCATTAGCAAGGTGTAATCCCCATGGCGCGCGACAATGAGTGTTAATCCGCCGATGAATTCATTAAATGCTTTTTCAAATCCGCTCATTAACCCACCTTCAGCCGTGTCCCTTTCTCCCTAATTGTTTAGCCCTTTCGCATTCAGATACCTGTTCGTAATGGTTTTGGAGACGAACAACTATAGTACTTAGTACGGCTCATCACAACTTTTAGAAGGCTTAATGGGAAAGAAATTATGTTTTCTTCACTCCCTGTATATGATTGAGGTGAAAGATTAATGTAAAATTTGCATGTCATCACCGACTCCCTCTAAACTTTAAAAGCCTGGCGTTAAAAATCCATGTTTTGGCACTCGTCTCAACTGAAATAATAGAATGGGAAAACCACAGCCAAGAAAACCAAATGAAGCGAGCACTTGAGACAGATTTAAGTCTTGCACAAAACCAAAACAAGAGCCAGCTTCCTCTTCCTCCGGTGAGCAGGAGCTCAAAAGATCTCAGCAAGTCACTCATCAAAACCCATTCATAGCCGGCTACACATGCGGGATTTATCAATCGCTTTAGAATCCTTAAATGTTTACAGCCTTGCATCGTCCTAATGGTCTGTGTCTGTGTTCATCCTAATGGTAATCCGTCTCCTGGCTATCAGTTTGCAATTTTCCTCAAACGGGTCTAAAAACTCTCAGTGAGTCTGGCTACTCAAATGGAAATTTCTATACTTTTCAGCCTTCAAGCACCCTTGCACAATGGAAGAATCTCACCATACCGTTTCTCTAACATCCCCCAACTTCCAGTAACGACTATAACTGTCAGTGCTTTGGAAATGCACCACTAGTTTCTGGACAATCACCAAACGACCCAATGAACCGAAGGTGACCGGACTGAATTTGAAATGTGATGTTACTACCGTAACCGAAATTAATACTTGCGACCATATCCTCGTTTAAAGGAGCTGTACAGCTCTCCCACGGCTTTTTCGGTCCGTTAGCGGATAATCATGTGAGACTGAAATGTGATAATTCTGTACCATGTTGTACTTGCATCTTATAGCGTATTTACACTTATTCAGCCTTAAGAATCTAGTTCAACTTATTAGAGAGCAATAAAACGGCTATACGTGCTTCCCATGGCTTCACCGCAGTTCGAGTGACCGACGCACAAGATCCTTTTAGCTGATACAAGTAACTTGATCTTAACAGGTCTCAGGGTAAAAAAGGAAGCTTCGTCTCTGCTGCTCAAGCTGTTCCTCGTATTCAGTCTGCTGAGTCGTAGTGGAATCTGCTTGCAAGATCATTTTCGACTTGCAAATCCTTCCGTCCATATCCAATTTTCAGCATTGACAAGCACTTCTGCTTGTGCATCTTTGCATTTTTCCCCTTATTGGCTTCACTCTACCCTATTGCAACACATACATAGCAACTTCCCATGCTCTGACTTTCCACCTAACCCGTGTCATTACCACATCATAATCTAATGACCTGGCTGACTGAGAGCAGACTGTGTGCAGTAGCAGTGCACTTTTCTACGAGCATTAAACATGGGAAATTAAATATTCTGCAGGCTTGCATCCAAATCTTAATGCCACCCTGATACAATTACATTAGTGCTAGCAAATAAGTTAGCCAATACCAGCTTCATGTCGCGTCAAGCCATTCCTGAGCAACTGCAACTCAATTGCGTTGCACTAGGTCAGCAATATTTTCGCTTTTGCTCATTATTATCAAGAGCTATAAATTTCCAGACGTTCTCACCGATTCAACATCCACAAGCGAAATTGTCGTCTATCACGAGTTCGATTTCACAAGCATTTTTTTAGTTACCTGACCTGTCTGAGCTGGCCATGGTGCTGCAGTGGTGAGTGATGATGGTATCAGTACTTGGACTTCAGGCGTAACTTTTATGGAGTAAACAGTGTATTTTAAGCCATGGTGGGAGACAATAATAAATTCAATCGTCCATATTCTTCATGCATGGTTATCATTTGACCGATTTGATTAATGCCACTGTATACCTTGAGATAAGCATTATGATTGGGATTTTGAGAAGGCAGCACTCATTCGAGGAGTTTATTTGCCTGAATTCTCCTTGTCAGACAGTTTGCGTTTGAGCACAATGTGTCTATGTGCGCTTATCTCATATTCTACAGGTTATACGATTTAAAGGAAACATTAATTGTTTATGGAACTGATCAAGTTGGTTTCTGTTATGTAACTAATGATGCTGGATTTGATTGTGCGGAATTCAAGTTCGCAATTATTAACGGTTAGCATATTAGAATGTGAGCTATAGCTACAATGACATGGTTATTTCCACCAGTATGCCTATCGGTAGCCGGCTAAAACCCGTAGGAGTAATGCAGGTATCCGGTAGGCAATAGAAGCAAAGTGTTTCGATACCTAATAGTAAAGATATTTGCATAAATAAATCTCTGATGCAAAGTTTCAGCTGTTTTTTTATCATGGTTTTGATCTGAAGATTTTTGTAAAGATGTGGAAGCTGGGCTACGAGCCAGTGCGAGCAGTGCGAGATTTTTTTGTTAGGCTTTGACAAAAAACGTGGGATGTCCACTCAGAGTCGCATGGGTGCAAATTTGCAAATGTGTGGTACTTCAGGAATGACGCTTGTAATTATTGAAAAAAAACGTTTTCATGTCCAATTCTGCAGGTTCGTTTTGCGTTAGGAGTCATTGAGCATCAAACTGTAAGATTGTTAAAATCATCGAAGTCGAAGATTATTGAGTTGCTAACCATTGAGTTCTATAACCAACAGCGGGCACTCGCGCTGTGTGCGAAAATCCCTGCAAACATTTTTATGATCTCATCGGAATGAATTTTTAATTGGTGTTAGCACATAAAATGTGGCTATTTAAGTGTAATGCGTGCAAGCAAAATCCATCCGCGCGATGAGCTATCTGTTGCGCGAAAAGAATACGTGTACGTGATGTTTGGTTATAGTCAGAGAGAAAATTAATCTGAATTCTGAGCAACCCAAACCTTATCATTTTATTCGGAGTTTTACTGTATAGCCACTGACCGCAGGGAAATCAAAAGCTTTAACTTTTTGTCAGTCTTATCAAGTTGTTTCAAACTATATCTTAAGATGCCTCCAAAAAAATGTGTGCCTGTCGTTGATCCTGTCACTGGAGAGGTTTGTAATTCTTGCCGTTCTATAATTTTAAGTTGAAATGTATCTGATAGCCCAGTGTACCTGCGTATTTTGTAGTTATTAAAATCACTGATTAATTCTCGTTTCTATAAAACGTAATTTCAGGTAAAAGTCCGCCTTGGTGCCCCGAAGAAGCCGGCTAAAAGAATGCCTCCAAAGGCTAATGGCAGCGGTCCATCATCTAAGCGTTTAAAACAAGATGCTGCAGTTGAGACTGAAGAGCAAAAATTGGAAAAAATAGAAGCCGCATTGTTGAAGAAGAGCAAGGAAATACAAGATATGTACAATATAGAGCTGGACTTGGATGAGCTCGGCGAAGAAAATGGACGTTTGGACCAAATTCAAAAGGCTGAAAAAGAGTAAATTGTTTTTTCGTTGATCCTGAGCGATTCAGCTGATTGTTTCAAATATTTGTAATAAGGTTGACGGAATCTTTTGTTCTAGTTACGCGAAATACGCAAAGCAGATATTTAAGCAAATGAATTGGAAATGGCACATGAACAGAGCCGTTGAAAAGAAGTTTAAACTGACTGGCGGTAAGACCTTATTAATGACTTGATTAAAGTAGTTTCATGCATTCGTCTAATACTTTCATCCTGATATCTGACTCTTGAAACCTGATGACCAATTCCAGTGACAGACTTCCCGGCCTTAAATGAAAAGATGGAACAGTTTGTCAATAATTTACCGGACATGCTCACTATTCCACTTTTGGAAGATATCCTCAAGGTTGTTGAAGATGCAAACGAGGCAGCGGAAGAGAAATATACTACGGATGCAGCAGAATTAAAGCAGTGGGGTAAATTTCAATTAATTTCATAAAAAATTTGTCGTGAAAAACTAAATGTAACTGCGCTTATTAATTCCTTTTATGTGTGTATATAATGGATTTCATGCTTTAAGTTGACCGATGTAATTTGACTTGAGCTTTTGTTTATATTTTAGCTGTTTCGTTTCTAAAGAAAATTACTTTCATCATGAGGGAGCGAAGAATTAAAGACCTTAGTTGGTCTGCACTTGACATTTCTCCTCCTGACGATCCGGATCTAATGGCAAAATTGGAAAAGTCGGATTTGGATAAAGTTTCGTTGGAAAATTTTCAGGTATATCCATACTCAACTAGACGAACTTGTCATTTTTTACTTGATAAGAGCTTGATGGTAATGCTGAAACTGAATTAATTAATTTTTGTTGTAAATTCAGCCGCGTGAAGTCGAAGATGCAGCTGACGAAACTGAAGAAAACGAGGCAGTTGAAGATGATGATAGTGAAGATGAAGAAGATAGCAACATTTCTTCAGGTACTGCTTATTTGAAAACTAAAAATTTGGTATACAAGATCATTCATCAGAATTTTTTTATATTTTTATCTAATCTAATTATAATATTTTTTGTATGATTTAGATGAGGATACAGAAGAATCGGAGACGGTTACTCGAGAAACTCTAGAGGACGATCAATCTGAGGATGATGAAAATGATGAAGCTGCAAATGGTGAAAATTCTGATGGTGAAGCCGAAAATGATGAAATTTCGGATGATGCAAGCATGAAAAACGGCGATAAAAGTAAAGGTGATTATGCTGCATCCGACGAAAACGGATCTGTTGATGATGAGCCTGTGATCATCGCATCTGTAAATGGGAATTCTGACGGCGGCGACCGGCGGGTAACCCGTCGACAAATCCACAAGGCCACCAAACATGACGAGGTTAGCAATGATTCGGATTGCCAAATTATTGACTAATTGTATACTACTGATTGATGGTAATTCGCTTTCTATTTTTATTGACATGATAATATATGATATGATTAGACGAAATATAATATATATATAAATGTGATCTCCGGGAGATTTTTCATCTTATTCTAGTACTAGTAATTCGCGCTCGAGTAGTGCAACGCCAAAGAGGTTTTTGCGTTCGAAATACCAAAACATAATCTCTTGTCACAGAATTTGCCCAAATGAAATTTTACATTGACATTGCAGTTTTTTTGTTTTGAGTTGATAGGAATTGTAATTTTGTACAATAAAGTTTTCTCGAAAATAAGTACATACTTTATTTTAACCAGTTAGGTTTACAGACAGTACAATGTTAGCTTGTATACTCGGCAGTTTCCCAATAAGTTTTACGTCAAAAATGCGTGAAGTATTATGTTTTAAACCAGGTAGATTCTAGTACAATACCCTTTTAAAGTACCTGATGCTCAGCTACGTTTTGCTTTTGTGAGCGCTGTCATGAAACTAGGCATGCTTTGCATGCCTAAATGCCTACCAAGTCCACCAAGGCTCGCCAGTGACGCACAACCACAACATATAGAGAATTCTAGCATGGTAACTTGTTGTTTTCTCCAGCTTCTCTTGAGCTTTTGCTGCGGAAAGAAAGTTTCTTCGATTCCAATAAGCTGAGAGGGCGAAAGTTTACCCCTGGGGAGGGGGGAGGGGTTTGACTCAAGATACAAATACCCACCGCCCCTGCCCAGAAACTAGCTTCGCAATATCTTGGAATGTAGTATCCGACTTAGACTTTTGTAAGCGTGACTCTCCAGGCAATTGCAAAATAATGGTATTCGCGATTAGGTAGAAAAATCACTGCCACGATTGCATCACTAAAGGTCGATACACTAAAGCACTGATTGACTCAACCTCAGCAAATTCACTTCTAAAGGGACCACCAGCAAATCACAATCACAGGACGTCTTACTAAGGTCGATACTCAGAAGAAGATGGTCAGGTCAGCAGTTGGCGTTGCAAAGGTGAAAAGAAGACTGCAGGACCAAGAGGGTAATAGCGATTGCTTTTAAAGATTTTGCGAGGCATCCTGAGATGAAGAGAAACCAGTACGATGGATCCCTTCTGGGCAAGGGGTGGATCTTGATGAAGAGTGTTATGATGGAAAGCGTACATGCGGAAGATAACCATTATCGGGCTGATCATTCCTTCGGTTACCAAGATCAGGATGAGGACGTTATAATGTAATCACAGGCAACGTAGACCTGATCTTTTAACACCGAGAAGGCACCCACTTCACCCGCAGCATCAGCACAGGACAAACTCAAGTCGTCCTGGCCACAGGATAGATGACCACTGCCCATCTTTCGCAGATTGCCCTCATGGTGGTTGTGGCGTCAATCCTCTTCCCTTGCTCCTCTCTTAGCTATTGTTGCAAAAACCAAAGATTCAAAGGTGAGAAATTCCTGCTCGCCAATCTAAAAGAAATGAGGCATTTGTGGTCAACATTTTCGTCAAGAATGTTTTCAACTACTCTCCAGTCCTGAAATGTAAAGCGTTTTGACAGAGGCGGGCACTGTTTGCTGAAATGAACTCTACATTCTATTAATCTCCCCAATAAATAATCCAGTATGGGTTTGCTGCTCAATTGGGCATTGTTAGTTTTTAAAATAACATGAGAAGAAAAACCTGAATTTTTGCAATCAGTCGTCAGAAGTATTTTAAGGTGGGTCTTTTGTTGTTGGAACCAACTTTTTAAAAACACCTAAGGCAGATCGTTTTTCTTTGTGTCTACTCTCTTCCTCTAGTCCTAAATAGGTGATGTTTGAAATGCTTAATCACAGATAATCAAAATCATGAGCCAGTAGTAAATGGTATTTAAAACGTTAATTTCATCCTCTTAAATGCAGTATACACTGGTCATCCCGCTACTAAAGCCATACCACTTTTTTCTCACAGTAAGTCTCCGTAAAGCGTCGTCGCCGAAGCCAGCCACATTTCCTTGTAAGGGCAAGCGTTCATCCCAGCTGGAGCAGGTTGGAATCCGTTCGGTCATTTCGGTCAAGGGCAAATGTTGGCCTGTGTTGCAAAGTTCGGACAAGTTTCCGGTACTTTGAACCGCGAAGCAAGACCGGCTCGGATTGGCGATTGTGTGAGCCCAAGGATAATGAACTAATCATGAATGACACTCCACCTTTGAAGAAGGAATTTGTGCTACTAAAAAGACTGGTTTTTCCAACGGTTCTCTTCGCCAAGTAAAATTCTGTCCCTGGCTAACCTCGCCTTCTCCTAGAGTTTTACAGACATTCCTATTAATTGTAATGCTCTGGGCTTTTACCTCCCCAAGATATAACAGACGTAAGCTGCACTGGGTCCTCGTTCACTATGTATGTAACGTCGAACTGCGTCACAACCCTCGACACATTTCATACCCAGGTTCTAAAATTCTACCCGCTCACAGTATTGATAAAATTACCAAAAAACTTGCAAAACCACTGCAAAGCACGCCCATCCTTCAATTCGTCGTGTCCAAGTTTTTTCCCATTGCCGCAAAATTCATCTGCCGACCATTCCTCCTCCATTGGCCGGAAGTAAGCCACCAACCGAGTGAGCCGTGTAGAGATAAGAGTAATCGTCCCAATCTGACATCACATCCCTTAAAATCAGCTTCGTCGCAAGATTAATGCTTTATTTGAGAAATCATGCAAATTATTGCACATTGATGATTGGTAATTAAATATTCAGCGAAGGATGCATCAGTTTGCATGTTCCGAGGATGCTCAGCTAAAGCCTATGCCCTTTTGAGAAAGCAAATGCTCGTGAGTAAATCATTCAGTTCGGCTCGTTGACTAAAGAAACGAGCATACGGCACCCTGATTGTTGACATTTGTTTGCTTTCCTTTGGTGGAATGGCGTGCCGCATTGAGGCAGGGGCATCCCTGGACGGCATACTGCGTATGCCGTGAAGCAAGATGATTTACCAGTAGAGAGCAGTGGGCGTAGCTGGTCTCTAATTACCGCATGCATTTCAGAACCACACATATCATGCAATTGCTATGGGCTAAATACTCAGTTCTTCAATGAGAATTAAACGATACTTTATTGTCCAAGAAATCTCAACTTTTGATACCAGAAAATTCTTGTGAAACTTTATACTGCAGTAATGCCGTCTCTAAAGGATTTTCTGCCTTTAAAGAATTTCATTTGAGTCCTTCTTGCGGATGGTCTGGCGATTCAAGAAATATGAAACTCTAGACTTAACTTTGGCCTCGCTGAACCACGGTGTGCAAAAAGCCTGTACAACTGTCGTTGCAAAGAAAATTCAACCTTGATTTTTGCACATCTATCTTTGAAAGCGGTGTTTTCCTTAGAAACTTCGACTCTGATTCGGTTTGCAATCACTTTTTCATTCAGCTAGCATTGGAATTCACCTCCATTTGTCACGTTGTACTCATTGGAAACGTCACGTAATCTTGAGAGCATTACGCGAACAGAACTACAGTTTAGTTGGCAAATGCAATGTCAAGGACTGGGACTGGGAGACAGTGAGCTACTACTGTATGTACTTATAGGCCAACTACCTCATAATCTGACTGAAGAAAGAGATACACAGGAAACAAATGAAGCCGATCGAAAGGTTATCGGATCTCGACGTCGACGCAAACTTGTTTGCTGTTTGCACAAACCGGGAGAGCAGATTTTGTAAGAGCAGAAGGGGCATGGGTCAATAGCCGAAACAAAAACTTACTCCAGCAAACGGATCACGAGAGGGACACTAACCAAGATGAGGAAGCTGAGCAACAAGGGGATGATGATGATGATAGACCTGAATGAATTACCGTTACATGCCACATGTTCCTACATAATTTCCAGTTTTTTTGCATTTTACCCCCGATCCACACATACACATACAATCATTTTAATAGTAAACTGAAAACTTGCTCTGCCACATATTTCAACCGCATCTCATCTTCTCCCTTCCAACAAGTCTCACAGCTTCCCACCTTAATCTCATCCCTCTCCCTCTCTGCCATCCGTGTCAAGCTCGGGTCTTCATCTGCATTGTTCAATCCACATTTCGAGGTGGATCTACGTCATGTAAAAGTATTGATTCTGAGAGTGTGTTTTTCGTATCACAAATCTTGCTTCCTATATCAGGACCGTGATTCAATAACCGCCAGGAGAACTATAAGCCCGGTTACAATTCTTCGCACAGACTGTAACTTTTATTCCGGCCTTACTTCCCTTCCCTGCCTGCCTCGCCGATTGCCCTTGACCAGGTGTAAAGTGTAACGTTCGTAAGGATGAAAGAGATCAAATCAATTTGCGGTTTCATACCACATCATTGCGAATTATGCTTGACCACGGGAAAGATCTGGTCCATCTTCATGTCTTTTTCCCTCCTCCTTGCTCCCTATCAAGTCGTTACCAGATTGACACCGTAGGCAAGAGAACCAGTGGTCAATCTGTGTTTTTGCACAGGGCCAAACCTAAACCAACTGTACTCCTTCCACTTGCTCTTGCTAGTAAACCAAGGCCAGATCTGCCCAAATTTTTACTCTTTTACCGAACCTTCGATTACTCAATTAATCGATTATTGATAAATCAGCGGCAAGCCTTAAGAACACGGCATTAGGAGGCTACTGTAACACAAGTTAAAACACCAATAATTACCCTAGGATTCCAAGATGAAAGCTCTGGTATTTCACCATTGTCGCTAAAAAGTTATGTGCTCATGAATATTTCAGAGCAAGAGAGTGTTAAAATTTACCATTATTGCAATGCTGTTAACCGGTTTCACGGATTGAATTGAAACGAATGTATAAGCACTGACTACTGGCACTCAACAGAGTCTCCCATTAGTGCACCCTGTGACCATCCGCAAAAGATCATCTCAAGACGGAACTGCAGCTGATGCTGTCGTAACGTAACCTTCTTCTTGGTCGTTGTTTTTTTACCTTGCGGGTATCTGATTTACTTTAATGGAGGCAAGGGCCGTTGATTACTCATAACTGATATGTTTTTTGCAGATAGCTGGCGGCATCTTGGTGAGCACGGTTCTTGTTTGCGTTTGCTAACTTTTTACCGATTTCATCGTCTTTCTTCATGTGGGTATTGTACCGGTGTGTGAACCATCTTCCCGAATTGGTAAATGGTCTGCAATGAAGATGAATTACAGATACTGAAACAGTATGTGTGTCGTTCGTGGTGTGGACTCCTAGCTTTATGACGACATTCGCCAGAACGGGTTTTCCTTGCGGAATAAGGCAAGGTTCAAAGTACCGTCGGAAGTGGATGGAATAGAAGAAACAGAAGAAAGGTGTGGGCCAGTGCATAGCCTGGCTTGTAACAACTTATGCACGGCGAGCGCAGTAAGTTTCGAGAGATTCACAAAGTTTGACCACAAACGACACGACCTAGTCATCTCGTAATCACGCGAAAAAAAGAAGTTTAGCAACTTTTTGAACCTGGCTTCAACTTGTGATGATCACGTAAAAATTTTCACCCCCACATCCCATCTTCCCGTCCACATCCGTCTCTTCATATGTTCTTACTCTTTCACTACTTTGATCATCCATTGCCAAACCGTTTGTCTTGTCGTCTCTTTCAACCTGCGTGGTCAGCCGGCAATCAGAGTCAGAGAAACGTTCCAATCTGCACGCATTCTCGAACCTTGTGCTCGTGGGCAACGTGGGCCGGGCATTAGCCATCTGTGAGCCCCATGACTTTTTCAGTTATCACATCAAAAATGATGAGCCATGTCAAAAGTCATCTTGGTTGGGGGACGGTCTATCACCATGAGGACGTAACGTGTTATTCCATTCTCAAACGGACAACTAACAACGGTTTCGCAACAAATAACATTTGCAGGTGATCCATAGCATTGTCGTTATGGAAGTAAAATCTTCCATCAACGCCATGACTCATCAGTCCGAAACCGGGACGCTGAATGAAGCTGAAAAGATGTGCAGCTGGGCTCAAATCGTAATGGGATTGCATTCTAGCGGGTGCAACTTGGCTATATTCCGAACTTTCAGCTTGCCCTTGAGGAACCTGTAAATATTCTACGATTGAACCCTGGCATTCAAACCGAAATCATTTCATAGCTCTCGCTTAAAATCTCAAGCAACACCCAAAAACCAAAGGGTTTCGCAGCCTCAAATGTCAGGTGTGTTGCATTAAAATTTGCATTCCAATTACACTTCGTAGCGCCCAACCTTTGAATTGGCGTCAGGTATCCGAAACGAATCCGATTTGGTAATCCAGATTTTTTATCCGGTACATGGTGATGGCTAAATGTGGCAATTATTATGCGCAAATCCAACAAATATGAGTTTCAGTAAGTTCTAAACTTGGACGTGATCTTTCAAAGTATACAAGTCTTCAAACTATATTACTTGCTGTTTCAGTTATAATTTTAGGCAGTTTAACATTCTTTTCGTGTTGGTCTGTCTCTGCAATATTCCGTAAATGTTTTTGAAAAGCTGACAACAAAGAGCTAGTGCAGTCTATGACAAGTTAATTTGCAGGTGAAGGACTAGCTGCATCATTAATTTATGTCTCATGGCCGATCACGTAATCAAACGATAATTCTGGACTACTGCACTGGACTTCGGATACGGCGGGATATTCGACTGGCAAAATGCACATGTTTTTCACAAATGGTCGTTTTAGAGTGACACCAGATCAGCACCAACTGTCATTGAAATAACATGTCTAGGACTAGTGACAGCTTAAGCCGTGCGTTTTGTGTGTTATGACTGAAGGGCAGGCAATCATCCTATATGATGCAACATTCGCCGCATGATATTCAAGAATTACGCAAAATTCTGGAAGAAAAGCATAGTAGTTCAAGTTTTGTTCCGGTAATTATTAACTGAGTTAAAGCACTCGTTAAAGTACGTTAAGTTTGCAATTCTTAAGGTTATCGTAGCTGAGAATTAACTCCGTTGGTGTCACTTTTACCTTACCTGTGTCCTAGTGAGGGATTTTCCATGATTGTGAAAAAGTTATATTGCATGTAAGTTTGGAGTTAAGTTCGCACGTGGTGCTCTCTTATTACGCAATTCCTCCGCTTCAAGGGTTACATTTCTGGAATATTTGAGGTAATTAATCTTTAGTGAAAACGTAAATGACTAATGCACCTGCATGGTGCATGAGTATTCCCAAGTCGGAAATAGAGCGGATTCGGATATCCATGCCAGTATTACATAATTTCCAATTTAAATATACTTTCATTATTTCCAGGTGCCTAGTGAATGCTAGTAATAGCAATGAATCAGTTAAGGCGGAGTTTAAGTGCTATATCTAAATTTCCAATTAGTTTTGGCAACTACCAAAACTTCAGTAATTCCGCATTATCCGTCTTTAGTCGATCATGTATCCAGTCATCAGATCTGTTTTGGAACTTCCCATCATCGAGGTCAGCACAAGCAGTATTTGTCAGGTTTAATTCCACGGAAACAAGTCCTTCAGGGGATAAACCTGAAGATGCGTCTAAGGAAGGTGGCACGGAAGTTGAAGTTCAGCTGCGATCAGAGTTGTCTAAAGCTGTAAGCGAGGCTGCTACTCTTCGTGCTAAGGCTGCAGACATGGAAGTAAGCAAAAGATCTTGAAATTTTCTTAAATATTTTATTGAAACTTTGAATCTTAGCGTTCTTTTGTATAAAATGGGTTCATAATTGGTNAATGGGTTCATAATTGGTAAATATGCAACTTTTGTCTGCTCAGGATAAGTACAAGAGGTCGCTAGCAGAAATGGAAAACTTAAGAATTCGAATGACAAAACAGATAAGCGATGGCAAATTGTATGCGACGCAGGGTTTTTGTAAGGATTTGACGGAGGCAAGTTACTTCTAAGAAGAATTTTGAAGCATGTATTTCATACCTGTGCTGAAATTTTGAAACATTAGTTAAGAAATTGAATTGTATGTGCTTTCCAGATTGAAGATATTTTACAAATGGCAATTAGTAGTGTTCCCGTAGACCAGGTCAGCAGCAACAAACATCTGAAGGAGCTGTACGAGGGACTAAAAATGACAGATGCACAGATGTTACAGGTAACTGCTTTGCGACCAGAATAGAACTAGGCAAACAGCTTGCGTGCGGCCTTTCTCAATCTCAACAACTGTATTGTTAACAAAGGATATTCATATTTTTCTTTGATTTCAGGTATTCAAGCGACACGGTCTAACTCAAATTAATCCTTTAGGAGAAAAATTCAATCCCAACGAGCATGAAGCGGTAGTTCAGCAGGTAATTGCCGTTCGGTATTTATCATCTAGACTTGCTCATTACTTACTACTTTTTGAACAGTTTTGTTACGATCCAATATAACATTGATGCTTCTTGGAATTTGCTTGTAACCGTACTATGTTTTGACTTTCTAGGAACAAGAGGGAAAGGCGTCAGGCACTGTTTTATTTGTAACAAAAATCGGATACAAGTTACACGATCGCGTAATTCGTCCAGCAGTAGTGGGTGTAGCTAAGTGATTGATTGAAAACAGAAAACAGTTACAGTTTTTAGCATATTGAGAATGTCACCGCCGCTTTGGATACATCTAGAAGCTTTTCTCAAAACGAGAGATAATAAAAATCGTAAGACCATTTCTAAACCTAACTCAGCCTATTAACTAAGCGAATTCATCTCCTGTCATTCTGGAAGGCAGCATGATATATCCGTCAACGGTACTCAAGTTCATTTGCAGCTGGTATTGTTCCAACCGTCCCTTTTCTTGATCAAGCCCACAATAAGCTTGCACTTGTGATGTACATTCCAGACCAAGAACCCTCCGAGACTAATACCCGACTCTGTGCCGACACACCTTACCGCTTCCATAGTACAAAAGATTAAACGGAGAAACAGCTCAACACAGCCTAGTCCACATTCGCTCGGCTAAGCAATGTACACTGATCCCAAAGTTCTATTCTAGCTAATTCTAACTCTGATATCGTATCTTCCATGCATGTGCATGACATCAGTTGTAGTGTAAA
Source organism: Sminthurides bifidus (assembly GCA_009872375.1). NCBI lineage: Eukaryota > Metazoa > Arthropoda > Collembola > Symphypleona > Sminthurididae > Sminthurides > Sminthurides bifidus. The sequence goes on from VRMD01000564.1 coordinate 19,759, forward strand.
CGCAGTTGCGGAAAACTTCGGATGAATTCACGATGCAGTTACAGCCTCTTATCGAATCAGAATGTCTGGCACGCCCCCTTAAAAGAGCCCTTAATGCTACCTTTGTGGAAGAAAACAGAAAACGGACAACATTTTTTAGATCATCTACTCGACACCATCTCTATGCATTGTCCAATCAGATCTTAACCTTCAAGGACAAAATGGGCTTCACCCTGCCAGTTTCATTCACAATTCAGTCTTTACTGTCTGGAGCAGAAACCTGTCAAATTCTAAAGTGTAAGGTCAGTGGAGAAACAAGCTAAGATGTGCCTGCCTGCTGACATTCACAGTTCTGCCAACAGCCGGTGAATTTCGGTACAAGTTACATTCTTACACAGCCCGTACTTGATCCTTCTGTTTTCTTAACATCCCAAGAATAGGTTGCCGGGGGAAAGTAATCCCATTCACTTGAAAAGTGCAATAGAAAAATACATGGGCCATAACCAGAGTAGTGGATCATCGCACCCCGGTAGGTCCTTTTCTTTACCAAAAGAAGAAGAACACATACGTGCATTTTATGGACGGAGGGTTCATGCAAAGCAAAGTGTGAAACAAAACCTTGTGAAATCCAGGATCTTGGCTAGAAAGATTCTTTCTACCTGCACGAAGGAAACTTACCCTCATTCTTTTTCTGAAGAGGCAGGGCAGAATACAGTGAGTCACTCTTGTCACTGTTGTCACCCTACATTTCTCAACTTCAAATCATGTGGCAATGATTGCACACTAGTCAATGTAAATATCGGCTCTCACGTCTATTTGTTATTCGGGATTGAGGTGTGCAAACCCAAACGAGGTACTATATTTCACTGTTTCCTTTCCCGAATGTAAGGAGCCAATTGTTATCATGTACATACTTAACTCGGCACATGGAGCAAAAGCAAAGGAAGCGGTAAAGACACCGGGGCATCTTATCGTATTAAGGCGTTCTGAAATGTTATCTCTGGACTCGCCTCATTGTTCAACACATAATGCACAGGGAGATTATGCATTAGTAGGCCAGGAAGTCGTATTAATCGTACACTTATCTTTTAGAGCTAATACACGCTCCCATATTCGCCGAAAATAGTCACTACACTACTATAACGACGTACAATACAATCAGTGTGTGCGAATAATAAACTTTTATTTAGCGCCGAAGGCTCGGTATCAAAATCAAACTCCAACCCAGAAACGGGAGTATTGGGAGATTCTTCTTTTTTCATTCATCAAATCGTTCATGTAAATAGCTGCAAATTTGGGTTAGCCTCAAATCTAATCTACATGACACTGCTTTTCAATATCTTGGTTGTTTATTCGGCTAGGAATGCTCAAGTACTTGATACAATCTCCAATCGGGAGAGTTTGACTACATCAATCGTTTCATCCAGTGCCTTTGCGTTTTCAGCGTCTGTGCTGACGCGAAAGATGGAGTGCATTGCAGCACCGCTGGGTTATCGGCTAAGCAAATACTAATTAGGTGAGGTTATCGTTTGTTTGCCAACTCAAGTTTGCAAGTCACAGTAGTGCATGTTACATTGACAAGCGGAAAGGGAACGGGAACATGAGTACAAGAAGAAGAAAAAGAACATTATGATAATATTCTGTGTGGGACAACAACAAAAAGACTGTTATATTTGGAAGATTTGCCATTGCATTTGCGGGATGCTGAAGCGAGAGCTGAGACTGTGAGATAGTGCATGTAGAAAGAATCGAGAAAAATCAAGGCGCATATTGCGTCAATGAATCGCAGTTAACAGGAAAGACGTACGGGTAAGGGCAGGGCAGGGATCTGTAAAAGCGAGTCCAGTAAAACTGACAGTGCTGCTGGTACTAGTGCAAGGGGTGGGGATAAAAGCGCACAGATGCAGGGAATTGTTATAAGGGTACTCTCTCTCTCATCTTACATTCTTGGCGGGGAGTTACGGTACAAGGTGGTTGTCCGCTTGGAAAAGGGAGCTGCTAGCTGCGATGTGAGTTTTCCTCCAGTCATAGTGTAGGTAAGGCTGAGAGTGCGTAAGAGAAAACAGTGATCTCGGTCAATAGGCATGTAACGCATATAGCTGGAAAACGGTCGCGAGAGTTTGCTCTTCCAGTGAAATAATTGCGTCAACTCTGTTAATTTTAATGTTCGACATGAGCGAGAGTGATAGTGCAGATCAAAATGAGAACATCAACACAGATCAGGTGATTAAAATTTTCCTTCGTCTTTCCCTTGATGATCAAGGATTTCGAGCGCAGAGCGGAAGCAGGAAGTGTTCGTGTCATTAATGGCTTTGGTTCATTGCGTTTTTCCAGGATGATTTCGAGCTCCGACCTATTCCAGACACTCACGACCCGAAGATATCTTCCTTGTTGTTCAATCCCATTAAGAACAAAGGATTTGGTTTTGACAACCACGAGTCAAACGAAGAGAATTTTATATGCCGCACCGACTTTTCTAGACGGATCGGAAGTTTGTGTAATGACGGGACACCACCGAGCTCCAAAGTAAGTCTAAATTGCCAACTATTACGTCTATTACGCACAGGATTTTGGCGGCATGAATAAGACTTCTGCGCGGGTGGCACGTGCGTGAATGTGTGTGTGTGTGTGTGCATGACTTAATGCCTAACTGTGCGCTAATAGATGCTTTCTTAACGCATGGGGATGTGGCATGATGATGATGCTAATGGAGTAATTAATTACATAGAGCTACGAATTCTTTAAGAGACCCTTTGTTCCACGAGGATCAAACACTCCAGTAGGACAAGCGAAGCGGATTAAGTCTGTGCTAAACGGGAATATTTGCTCAAGAAGTCTGAACCGAAGCCAAAGTGCTCCGCAAGAAGATGACGCTAGCAGTGAAGATGACAGCAGTCTCATGGAACTGGACAACTCCTTTGAGTCGGCCGCACCACAGACCTCGAGACCGAAATTGTTTCCAAGGTCTCAGTCCGAGTCTGCAGTTCAGTCCATAATGAAGGCCGTGGAAAGGTGTAAGTACTTCCTTCCATGATTGATTCGTACCCTTTGTTCCGGTGACGGGCAGGTGGTGTATAGTGTTTGAAACGCGTGCCGTGTTCTATTTTTAGTTGACAATGATCCGATGATGATTGGAGATGCGTCCAGGCGGTTTGTCCTTCCTTTGGTGACTAATGGGAAGCATAATGACCTGAAGGAGATTTCTGGAGAAACACTTGTGAAATTAATGGAGGGAGGATACGACCATTTAGTGAATAGTTACGAAGTGATTGACTGCCGTTACCCATACGAATACAACGGAGGCCATATACGAGGTGCAATTAATATACACACGCAAAAACAACTCCATGAAAAATATCTAAGTAACCGGTCTGCTATCGACACGAGTAATCAGCCCACCGGACGCCACATACTTGTGTTCCATTGCGAATTTTCATCTCAGCGTGCACCAGATCTGTAAGCGCGGCTTCTCTGTCTCAACTGGTTTGCCAAGTTTTGAGCGTGGACGTAGTATGATAATCATGCTTTGTTTTTGTTTCCTCAGATGCCGGTTCTTACGTGAGGCAGACCGGACTTGCAACCGTCTGTCTTTTCCTGCTTTACATTATCCGGAGATGTATGTACTTCATGGTGGCTACAAGGCGTTTTATGAGAAACACAAGGACCATTGCGATCCTCAGAATTATTTGGAAATGTCTCATCCCAGTTATTCTGAAGATTACAAACTGCACAAATCTCAGTCAAAGACGGAGCTCGTATCAACCAAGTCATTGTCAAGTACAAATCTACCCAAGAGTCGCAAAAACGTCTTTAAGAAATGCTCACTGGAGACTTGTTAGCGAGGAAGCTTGTATGGAGGGAATGGGATAATTGTTGTTGAGTGCGCGAGATTCTGATCAATGACGGAATTATTTATACTGGTGGATGCACTCTTATCGATGACAGAGTGGTTGAATTTAATTAAGTGTGGTTAAACGTGTATGTGTAATGCATATTTAATTTATGTTGTACCATTATACTATCATGATTCCAAAAATTTTCTTCATATTGCTTGAAGCTTCAATGCTGTACAGTCATGCTTGTTTCTTACTGTAGCACGTGCGTTCCTGTTCTGCACTCCACCATTGTTGTAATTTAGGGTACTTCATTTATTGTTATTAAGGTTAAATGGTAAGAGATTTCGCCTAATATTTATTTATAACTAATAAGTCTATCTTGCCGAACAAGCCTTATGAGCATACAAAAAGCTCAATCAAATAGGTAATTATAATTCCTAAGGGTCCCGTAAATTATTATTTGAAAGGTCCATCAACATTAACTTGCGGTGGAATCACTTTTGTCTTTTCCCACCAGCTCTGTGATGGTTACAATAATGATTCTTTAATATTTTTATATGCTCAATTCAAGCACAGATATTTTATCGATGACATCGCAAATGTGTTGCTAACTTTTTACCAACTGATGCTTTTATGCCAATTCCTGATCGAATAAACCTTCGGTTCATATATCACGATACGTTGTATTTTCAGTCTAAATCCCTCATTAGCATTGTGATTTAAACCGCTCAACTAAATCCATCACAATAATAGTAGAAGCTGTTTAGCTTTCCGAGCTATGATAAGCTTCCCAAACCTGTTTGGTTATGGAATGTGTTAGACTGGTTACCACAATGTATATCGCTTGTTGATTGTTTCCAAATCAGCTTTCTCTCACCTTAAAATTCACCATTCGTAATTCAAACAGGAAACGGTCACCTGAAGATTTTTATTTTTAC
>VRMD01000565.1:0-24460 GCA_009872375.1 Sminthurides bifidus
CACAAAGAGGAGCAGAAATTTTCACGCATTCACACAATTGAAGGACAGAGCTCTCGAGAGTGTGATGATTGCGACCCTCCTGGAAGAGGATTGCCAGAGAGACTGACAAGGCAAGGGTCTGACGAGCATTCGTTTCGCTGTCCGACAGTATCCTACACTACGTTATGAGAAGACAGAGTCAAAACAAGCATGGTGAATTCAGCAACGTCAACCCATCCAACCCGTGAATCCATCCAGCCAAACTGGATGAGGAATCGGGGTTGGTGATACCAGGGCTGGAATTCACTGGATGAGGAGAAACATCAACATGGGAGAGAGGACGAAGAAGAGAGATGCAATTGTACCGGGAATCTTCCGAAATACCCATTCTTCTCTCTCCCCCTGGCCCAGGATGGAAACCGAGAGGGTGGGTACTCCACTTCGGTGTGGACGTGAACCCTGTGTCTGCATTAAAGTAGACGAGAGGAAGTGGAGGGGTATAGTACACGTTACAAGCTTGGAGATTGTTTTTCCTTTACCCGTTATCACGAGCTGTAGTTGTAGTACCGAATGTTGACTGGCTGACTGGCTGCTGAGTGAGGTGAGGTACGAAGGAGATGGAGGAGAGAGAGAGAGAGCACGAGGGAGAATTGCCATTCCCGAAACATGGGTTTCTACCCGGCCAGGAAGAACAGGGTGGATGATGTTTTAGAGGAGCAGGAGGAAACCGAATCGGGAACTGCGGACGCACTGGAGCCGGATGAGAGAACCTGTGCTTTGCTTCGTGTCATGGTACCCGACCAGGCTTGGGGTTTGCAAAATAGTAAAAAGCCATGCCATTGTACACAGGCTTACTCCAGGCAGGCACCAGCTTCTCCCGCATGCGGGCAACAGGCAATAAAGATTCTTGTTCTTTGTAGTAAGTAGTACCAGTTCACGTACACTACCAGGCGTTAGCCTCATGGCGGTGTACTGTATAGAACCTGTAAGCTCATACTTGCTTTTCTCTTGAAGGATGAAAGTGAGAGTGCATATTCTTCCGTTTTGTCCGAAACTCTCCGGAGTGAAATACCCGGGTAGGGCGCGAACACCCTGCCCTGCCTGTAAACCATTAGCCCCTGGAGTGGCTGGCTGCAACGTAGAATGGGGCGTAGGGCACTCTGAAGCCTCAACAGCTTAAGGCATGGATGCAAAAAGTTTGAGTAAATGAACCTGGCTAAGCCCCGATTCCCTTATTAGCCAGTATCCATAGTCTCATCTGACTGAGGCACAATAGCATGGGCACATGCCTCACATTTTGTACAAGCGCCGTACTCACTAGTTTCATTATGCAAAGGCTCAGGGCAAGGCTCTTGGATCCTCGTCTTGCTGGAGATCTTAAAAAATTACTAACCCCTTCCCAAGGGCTGGGACTTTGTCTTCATGTTGTGTTGAAGTTGAAAGCGAGTGGATTTGTACAATCATGAATTGGGATGGTAATTTTTAATGCGTAGCGCATATCCTCTTCCCTTGTCGCAGTCAGAGACAGTGATTCAGCATTTAGCTAGGACTGCGGGGACTCGCTTAAGATTAACACGTGTCTGAGAGCACGAACTAGAGGATGAATGTGCGAATACAAATACCAAATTGCGAAATTAAATTGGATAGACCACTAGAATCATACTGTGAGCAGCTCGGGACTTGCAGAAACTAGTAGGGGAGGAATGCGTGCTGATGATGCAACGATTCGATGTTGTGTTACATGTTACGTTAATGAGATACTCGCACTTGATAGAAGCGCATGAACGTTGCTTGAATGCAGCCTGGCACGCTTTTTGCCCGAGGATTCGTGACAGCGCATAAACTATCTTTCGCGTGAAATGTCGCGAAACGGGAAATGGGAATTCTAGGGTGGTAGGAAAGAGTCAGTGGCATTGTAACATGACTCATAGGTTTGCCAATTTGGGAACCTTTTGGCGGAATGACTCACTTCCTACTGAACTGGTGGAGCTTGAAGTCAGATCCTGATGAAGGTTCGGCGGAAACCATGGCAACGGTAGCCAATAAGTTATCCTGAAGGCCACAAAATGGGTTTGTCAACGTCTGCTATGTTTTCATCAAGTACCCAAAGAAACATACTCGAGGCCACAGGCATCCGCATTTTACACATAAAACAAGATCGGTTTAGTGTCCCAAGGTTTTAGACTCTTGATGCAATGTTCACAGACAAATTGACTAACTTTGAAAGCAATAATAAGGTGGACAAGGAGCTCAATTTCGGTAGTCTGTTACCGAGACCGTTTATTGTATCAAGCAAAAGAAGATCGGTAATCAATACACTTTCAAAGCGGAGATTAAAGAGAAAACAGAAAGTTGTGCTAATAACAACGATGTTTAATGAAACGTTGTCCATTGTCACGGAGGATTGAACTGTTGAGTATAATTCTATTCACTGTGCTATGGAGACGAAGGTACTTGGAACTCCAGTTGCAAAGTTCCAGTCTGCATTTTTGGGGGGAGGGGCAAAGATTGTAAATTCTTTCTTATCAAATTGCATTCATTACTGTAGGTTTTAGGCTTGGGACTTATAACGTAACTTTAGAATCTTTCTGTTACCGCGACCGCTTCAGAACTGCACCGTAAAAGCTGATGCAGCTTACTTTCAAGTTGGGAAGTACATTGAATCGCCCTTTCACTGGGTGTGGGTTTTGCATTGGCTCCGGAAAAAGTAATCACAGGAGCAAGTTACAAGTCATAATCATAATTTAACTGCACCCCAGCGAATTATCATGCTCAACACAATGGGGAGGGGAGCGCATATCATGTCTCTCCAATGCTTTCTTTGGATAATTCCGTCACCTCATCATACTATAATTCTTACTACAAGAGTAAGTGACTTTTTGAGATAGATGTAATAATCTTACGACAATTTTGCAGCCTCGCACTGCACACGTAACCGACAGATAGCACATTGATTACTGATTACATAATATGTTGAAACCGAGATAGATTAATAATGTGTAAACCCTTCCGTACAAAATGTCTCAGCTTAACTTGCATTTCGTTTTGGATTTTACCAGAGTCTATATCAAATCTTAGGGCTACTGCCCCCAGTGATTAAGAACTAAAATCAAGATTTTGCACTCAGTTTGCGCTAGTGAACGCCGTATTGTAAAATGTACAGTGCGTTCGCTATAGGCTTGCGATAAATGTGGCGTTTCACAAAGTTAAGTAACACATTGACAGGATGTGCATCTTACAATTAGTAGCATACAGTTTACGTACGGATCAGCAATATTTATGCGCTCAGATTAATAGCTTTGCAATTTTGCATGTGGGTCTCAGGACTTATAATTTCACAGTTACACTCAAACTCTTCCTGTCCGTGCGCTTCTCTCTCCTGTAACAAATTAATCTGCAGCTCAAAGTCCAGCTCGTTCGTATGAGAATAATCAACAATTTCAATAAACAATAGGATAATCACCACGTTATTAGCGTTAGTTAAACTAATTTAGCACTCTTGGGGTTCAGATATCGTTTGCACCTCAAAGTCCAGCTCGTTCGTATGAGAATAATCAACAATTTCAATAAACAATAGGATAATCACCACGTTATTAGCGTTAGTTAAACTAATTTAGCACTCTTGGGGTTCAGATATCGTTTACGAGTCTTTGGGAATAATTTCCTTCAAGTTGAATCCGGTTCAGCTGAACGCATAGTTAACAAATACATAATGACATAGCGAGTGCTGCAACAAAGCACAGTAATGTGAGCTAGGGTCTTTAGACGCAGGCACAACAAATATAACTAAATAACAATAACGAGATAACAGTTTGCACACTCATTTAAGTATGAATCTGTAAACAAGGTATATGCGAGTCACAACCACTTAATACGTGATACAAATTATGCAATGTAAAGTGGGCCATTACTTCCAGGAGCAATTTCTCTTTTGGGATACTTTGTGCACGTCGGCATTGTTGACTTTGGTTTTAGCTTATCACGCGCTGCATGCTTGTCTGACTAAACTAAGAATGCTTTCTGATTCGTGTTCGTTACCTTTAAAATAAAGCTTAGAACTATAGATATATCATCAGGAATTCTCCAGCACGCAAATATTTCGCTTACAGACCATCACAGTTACCAGATTCTGTGTGAATAAGCACGATTCATGCCAACTCACTTAAATTAATATCCTTCTGCTGACAATGCATTTTAAGTGTGCATGCAAATGCAAATATTAGTTCATCCAACAAGAGGAGTCGGGATTGCGGAAAAAATTGACAAATCGGATCATGTAACCAATCCCATACGCGGACAATGTATAAAAATAAATTTGATGCTTCACAAATAAGCATCGCCGTTAAATAATCATGCTACATAATACAAAGGGTGTAAGCTAGTAAGATAAATGTGAGAACGTTTGGCGCTGCCAAGCTCTCGTCAGGTGGGCATGCTACATACAATAATAACTGTAACCTAACGCGAGTATCAAGTGAACTAAGTATTTGTGCATGACACTCTTAAAGAACTAATTCTATATGTACTGATAATGACTATCGTAAGCAGCTTCTTCTACATGATTGAACAACATTTGTGCGCTACTTCTGCATTTCTGTGGCTGAAATCTACTTCCTGAACTAGTAGCTTCATCATTTCATTCCTTGGATATCAGAACTTTTGCAACAATGTAACGTGACGTAATACTGACATTCAGGGCGAGTGGATACCGAGAGGCTGACTAACTTGAGTATTTTACGGCTCGCAGCTACGGATTCCTTGATTGTAGAATTGAATTACACTGATATTTTGTGGTCTGCTACACAATAATGAACTATACTCAAAATACACCCTGCGCAGGATTCATTAGAAGACTTTGCTAAGTCATAAAACTTAGAGAAAAGAGACAACTTTGTGGGATTGTTCACAAAGTTAAGAATCATTTTAAATATTTAGACTTCATTCCCATGGCTCAAAGGTCAGCCAGCAGAGCACAGTTATCAAAACTTGTAAACCCATCAGTTGGCCAGTTTCATGCCATTCCCTTAACTGACAATTGAAAACTTGCCTTACTTCACGAAGAAATAAGGTAACGGTGGCATTAAGTTTGCTTAAATTGGGAGAACTACTATGATAAGGACGCTGGAAGCGGCCCGCTTATATCTACAATGTCTATAACGCTCTAGCATATTCTGACGCATCTGTCATTGAAATACCATTTCCTTACATTATCTTTTAGATTTAAGGTTACGAAGGGTACTTTCGTCTTAGGCCTGGTATCCTCCGAGTTTGTGAACAAAGTCCATCCAAAATTAACAAACAATCTTTTCGATTATTATCACCTCAAAACAATGTCGCAGAATCATCGCAATTCTCTAACACAGACCTACCTGGTAATTGAACGAGACAAGATAGTTTTCCTTACCTACAGTTAGTACACACTACCACTTTTTCTTCTCTACACACTAACAACACATGACCAGATGAGGATAGCACCTTTTGGTGTTAGGAAGGATAATAATAATAAGGTTATCATTTGCAAAAACTTCTAAACTTTTGTGATTGCTAATTCTGCAAATGATTGCTCTGGTAAAACTGGGACTATTTGAACCTGCCATTGATTGTTACCGGTAACTTTCTCCTAACATTGTGAATGAAATTTGTGTTACAATTGATAACGCACTTTGCTAGATTCAACTTTACCAAAAACCTTACGGTGCCAAGAAATAAGTTAGGAACTGACCGAATACGTTGCTATCGCGTTGTGGAAGTTAACTTTTGTTGACAAGAATTCGACCAAACTTCATCAGGTCTACTGCTTCATTTTGCGTGGGTCAGTTCCTTTGGCACACGGTATAGTTCGACAAAATTAAATATCTAATGCACATAGTATAACAAAAGAAACTAACGACGGTCACATGGATAGTTGGGGATTAACACTTCTTCTCGGCGCCGCTACTCGTAGTGCCATACCATCTGGCAGGATTATACTTGGAATTCACGTAAGAAAATCCTTGGAACTCATTCGGATTGATTGCCTTGAGCACCTCGGGCAATATTGGGGTTAGATTCGGCTCTTCTTTTGTAAATTCAGTATCGAAGTTCAATGCATCTTTCTTATTTTTCTAAAAAATGAATAGTCTAAATTAGTTAATTGCATCTAGATTTGAAAAAATAACCAATCAAAAATCTGACTTACGATTTTCGGTCTGAACGGAGGCTTTACTCTTCTCTGCTCTAACAATTCCCAGTTAATTTCTTTAAAGAATGGGTGACTACGGACAGCTGCTTCTCCTCCTTGATTCACTACACAACCCAGTCTCCTTGCAGGATTCTTCGTCATGAATCCTTTTAGAATAGAAACAGCTTCTTTTGTCAGCCACACTGGGTATAGAACATCATCATGAAGAATGGATTGAAACAAGTCTTCTTCGTTATCAGCTTCAAAGGGGGGTTGACCGGCCATCATTTCATACATCAGCACGCCAAGGGCCCACCAGTCCACTGAAGATCCGTAGTCAAGCTCCTGAAGAATCTAGTCAGGATAGAAATAAGGAGATGTTGAAAGTTCGATCTCTACATGATAATGTGCACATTCTAAGTTTATTCTTTCTGGTATCGCACCTCAGGAGCAATGTAGTCTGGTGTACCACAAAATGTTGTTGTCGTTGCTCCATCGAGTATGTTTTCTTTGCACATTCCAAAATCAGCTAGTTTGCAGTGACCATCAGTGTCCAAGAGGATATTATCCAGTTTAAGATCTCTGTAATTCCAATCAAATAAATAATTTTATTCATGAATGTTAATACCTTCATGCTGCTTTATACGTTCAGCGTAAATCCACGCACCTGTAGATAACTCCGTGTTTATGCAGAAACTGCAAGGCCAACGTAACTTCGGCAGCATAGAATCTCGCCCTCGGTTCATCAAACTTTCTAGCTCTCTGAATTTGAAACATCAGATCACCACCATTCACGTACTCCATCACAAAGAATAGGCGGTCTTCGGTTTGGAAACATGAATGGAGAGCAGTAAGAAATGGATGCTGGGCTGCTAGTGCTAATATTCTTTTCTCCGTCATCGTGCAGTCTACATCATCATCTTGAATTATCACGTCTTTCTTCAACACCTATAAAAACAAAGGGAATCCAATACAATGTTTTCTAAAAGCTTTGATGACTAGAAAGTACGAACTTGGTTTGAACTGAATAACATGATCCAATACCTTCACAGCGTACACCTCATCAGAACCTTTCCTTTCTGCAAGCATCACCTTGCCGAAACTGCCTTTACCAAGCACTTTGATAAAGTTAAAGTCATTTAATCCGACTTTAGCCCTGGTAGAATTACCGCTGTCGCCTGTGGACGCTTGGTGACCTACGAGAACCACAAAGGTTAAAGTTGACTACTTGCCCATCAGTATTGCGCCACTTGAAAGCATCAGAATTCTTACCTTCACTTGAATCTTTAAGTTTTTTCGGAAGCTTATCCTTGAATTTCTCCTCCAGCACAAGTTGTGCCTCAACTCTTAAACGAATTTCTTCGTTCTTGTCTTGTTGAGCTCCTTCCTCCGATGAAGCTTGTTCGGACCGTCGGACTGCACTTGCATCCATTACAGCGGTATTCTGCGTTTTGAATTCGTCACATTAGGTTACAACACAAGCATAATTTAGCATTGTTCCCTTTCGCAAAATATTGATTTGATTAAATCTTACTCGTTTTGGAGGCATACTCTTCAGCAGCCCCATGGCGCCGAGAATCTCAGCAAGTTCCTTAGTGTTAATACCGCAGTTTTTCGCTACATTACTTTGGCACCTCTTATGAACATTCATATTGCAAGCTAGAAATAATCAAATATTTTATTATAATACGCTGCATCAAATTTAACCAGCTCCTGATTCAAGCTGTAGCCGTTTTTGATAGATGTACCTTCACACTGCAGGCCTTGTCGGATTACTCCAAATATAAGAGAGCCACAATGGTCACAAAAAGTTGGACGTTTATATGTGTGTACAGAAAATCTGTGCGGAACATTAACACTAAATCGCTGACCAGGAATCTGCAAAAGAACCACCGGTAACTGAGAAAATGCTGCTAATGGTTTTCGTATTTTTCAACTAACATGTGCTTAAACTTTGATTACCTCATCTTGGGATGCTGCACTAGAAGTCTCTTTCTCTTTCATCCCAGGACACTTGGTGACAACAGACTCATGACATCGTTTGTGAACCACGCATGTGCAAACTGTAACAAATGCATATGGTTATTTTTTTAGCCGTTTATTAGCAAAAAATTCTTATTTCCGAAGAAGCGACCGGCGCAAACGGCTTACCTTGACACTGGTAACCTTGTTTTCCTAAGCCCCTGTAGCGCACAAAAAGAATGCGTCAAATTTCACTGTCAGCTTGATTAGATTAGATACTTTTTTCACTTGAAGACATCATCTTACCATATGAAGTCTCGGCAGTGCGAACAGAAGGTAGGTTGACGCAAGAAGGTAGCCATAAACTTATGTCCTTTAATTTGATGCACGCGAAGTCGCATGGCACCACGGCGCCCTTTAAATCCGGCTGACTTTTCGATGAACTCTCTTGGTGGTTGCGCGGTGGCATTGACAGCCCACTTAATATCGAGAGCAACATGAAGCTTTCCCGCAGGTTCAAGGTCGACCCAGATGTCCGCATGTTCTTGTGGAAGTAGCTGCTCAAATGACAGCGTGCAGTTCGCAACAAAAATGTCCGGCGGTATAGCTGCATCGTGAAAGACAGTTAGGCCAATCGCCGAGGCATTGTGAACTTCCAAGTCAAAAGTCTCATTCCATACAGGCTTGAACGTTTTAGGCTTTGTAGATGACCTGCAACAGAGAACAGCCAATAAGAATCCATTCTTCCGATTCTAACATCAACCGAGACTTACAATCTACTTTTACAAACCATACTTACTTGCTATAATGCACATCATCTACAGCCACAGTCACATACGGATCTAGCTGGTCGCTGCTTCCGAAGTTGAACTGCTTCCGCTGGAAGTCCGTCGGTCTGAGATCCGCAGCCTCGCATAATGTCAGTTTCACACTTCCCGTAAACATTAGGCTTATTTTAAAGCAGGTGCGGCAAAATAATAGTTTCACCAAACGTAATGTACGTTAAGCAATGATTTCCCTACACAACTTCCCCAACGCTTCTCAAGGACGAGGCACAACAAACTCAATGACGGTAGATTAAAAAATTGACCTACACGCTAATCAGCCTTCCCGCCTTATCTGACTGAGGGAGGACCTTGTCTACTAAAACTATACTATTTCCTGACCTATGTTTGTGCGCTTTGACGCTCGCGATGCTCAAGTTCAATCACAATCCTTTGAATCAGCTCCCTTAACAATATAATATACCCACGATCAGCATGCATTCAATCACACTTTGTAATGCATTTATCTAAATTTCATCAGCTTCCCCAATCCTTCGTCAAGCTTGCTTATGCCATGATGAAAAGCTGAAATAAAGAACCAAAATCTTGATTAGTCAAGTATTCTCAAGTACTCCTAGCACAAAAAAATGTCACTCATGACCCGTCTCAAAACCATACTTCAAAACTTACCCAACGTGACTGAATATGTTTTCAACACACAAGAGCAGACTCCCCGAACGGATTTCCACTTCCATCACATTCTTCATTCCCAAGGCCAGGTGATCCGCAATCTACAATCAACACAATAGTTTAACCATTAGCACACCCACCGTCTCGAAATCCTTCTGCAGCAAACCTAACAATAAATATTTGCAGTCAAGCAGATTCCAGCCACAGAGCTCTTGGCCAATACCAATTTTACGACTACCCCGCTCAAGTGTGCCTAGTCGTAATTATATTATAAGCCCTAAGCAGTTGCTGACCCGAAATCATCTTCACCACTTCCTTAAAGGGTTTCCCAATCATTAGAATGAAGATTTCAGTCACACAGACACATTCATTACTCATCCTCATCGATCACAACTAACAAGAAATATCTGCTATCGGAAACAATTTACAAGACAGTTTCCATTCGCACTCACAATATCACTGCATTCCCCCGAACAACCTCACATCTTGAACGTCATGTCTAAACTACCTTTAGACCATCACCTTCTTCCAGGTAAACGGAAACGGAATTAACTCGTAATGAGTCCCAGCAGGCAAAAATGTCTTCAAGTAAGATAAGAGCCTACGCGAGCCAGCTGATCAGAGCAATACTTTTTCCTCGCCTTCATGCTTTTCCACTCAACATATTACACACAACACAGTCATTCCTACTTGCACCATAAATTACGGGATCAATTACAAATAGAAAAACCTAATTAACAGAATTACAGCAATTGTCGATCTTTTACAACTGCTGAAACTAACAAGTTAGTAAAATCCAACAGAAATCAGTACAAGCTAAAATTTTAGCAAAAACAACCATTTTCCGTATTTGTAATTAATTCAAATTCAAGAATAAATTCAAACCACTTACTGATTTCTTCCAAAGTAAAAAAAACCCTTAGATGAAAAAAACTTGAACGATAAACACAACCAACAGAGGTTTTCAACCTCAACACGATAAAACTGCAACAATTTACACGACTCAAATAATAATTTCACACTTTACGCATTCACAAATGGAACAATAAATATTTGCAATAAAACAAAATTTCTTAACTACCACTTAATTTTTGCACAAAAAACACCTGAAGAAAATTTTTAGCGCTTACATTTACACTACGTGACGACGGGCAAGCTGTACGCTCTCAAAGGTTTCTTGCCATCAACTGACTGATTGCATGCGGGCCAGAATCAGCTCAAAGGTTTGTGTGCAAACGGCAGTGGGTAAATGGTAAATGTATTAAGACAGGTGCTTTTAGCACAACCCAAGTCATAAAGGGAAGGAATGCAATGCGAAGCAGCAATGTATTTCTTCAACAGGAACAACTCATGTACACCCGTTTGCTTTCAAATCTACAAATTAGTACAAGCATGCTGAAAGAATTTTAGGGCGCTGTTGCCTAAACGTTTGCAATTAAATTGCAAATTCTTTCTCAGCGGACAAATGAACGGTGGACCAGGCCTAGAATCCGAGGAACGTTGCAAGTCGTTACATTTTTCGCAGTCGTTAATGAGCTACAAGATTCCTTGACGGAAATTACTTGTCGCAATAACCTTTCGCACACACACTTTTGCACTAGTTGACTACGTGCGAAGACGCAGTCGGAGCGAATAAAATTAAGCCTTATAACATTATGTAAAAATTGGTGGACTGAACTTACTGGCAAAATCACTTCGCACCCATGTTGCCACGCTGGTATAATTCCAATTAAGCATTGGATTTTTTGTAAAGTGGGTCAAAATTTTTTCCGCACACCACAAGCTACTCTAGGAAAACGGGACGTCATATGTGGGTCAGGGTGTATAAAATTCCCGGGTGTTGATAAACTCGTCCTGGTTGCAAGAAATAAAAGGGGTTCTTTTGTACCTGGGACAGTTGTCACGTCCCACAGGGTAACTGCAGTTAATTTAACTAGGTTCGCAAAAGTAATGTAGAAAAGCTGACATATAAGAACTTTGTGGGGCTGATGAATGAATGATTTGTTCTTTCTCTTGGTCGTCTTCTTGTTCTTCTCTCTCTCTGTCTCTCTCTCTCTCTCTTTCTCTCGCTCTAACTCTCTTGTTCTAAAAAGTCTATATCTTGTGTGTGTTCTGTATACAAGCCCTGTCTTCCGACCCACAATATAGGGCAGTTGAGCTTTAGTAGCTTGAGCGTATTTTGAAAATAGGAGACGTGTATATCCGCAAATAAGGTCCAGCAGCGAGAATCTTCTTCGGCAGATTCGGGAGGAGAAGGCGCATACACACATACACAATGCACATTTTCCCAGAACGTTAGAGCATTTAGCAAAACTTTTACCCGTCGTCCCGTCTCCTCTTTTCCTTCTTTCCTTGTTTGCTTCAGCTTGCTTGCTTACAGTATAGCCAAAGCCTATGCTTGCAGTACTCTGTCCATGGGCTTTTCTCTTGCTGTAGCTCGCAGGCTGGCGTACACACTTCCTCCTACGAAACTTGAAGGAATTCAAGTCTGCCCATCCTGTAGTAGATAGTCCCTTGATTATTTCTTATTTCTGAGTCTGGCTCCTTTCCTGGTCCTCCTCTGCCACCTCCTCCCGATTCCTTCCCCAAGATATTCTTTCCTCCCTCCCCAGCATCATCATCTTCGCATTTGCCCCAGCATCGCCAGCGCTGCTATATGCCACTTGCGAATCTTTCTCCGTCTTCCGCCCGCAATTCTCCTCCGCATCAAACAAGGTGCTTTGGGAACGGCTCCGCGTCTTTTGCTTCATCTAGCCGAAATTTGCCGCAGGATTCTCTGGTGCTGAGAAAGAGCTGATGCATGCATGTGGACGAAACGTTGAGGAGGTAAACTTGGAGCACGGGGAAAGTTGTGCGCTATACTGTTGCTCTCTCCGTGTTTCTCTTCTCAATTCCCTGCCTCCTCTCTCTTTTTCTCGGGCTGCTATTCCGTGCGATTTTCTCCTCCCGGATCCTTTTCGCTTGTTGTTGTATGGGGCTCTGCATATATTTGCTAACGTTCCCCTCCCTCTTCTGCACTAGCTGCTTGCGAATGTGTTCTGCTGTTTCGGAGCTTGGATGTGAAACAGCAGCTTCTCCTCCCGGGAGAGGTACTCCACCTCCTCCCTTTGCTGGTGTTGCTGCTGCTTGCACTCACGGTAATGCTATTGCTGTGTTGTTTCTGCGTAGTATACAGAAAAGCGGAATTTTGGGACTCTGCACCATGCATCATGTCGATGATGATTGTAAGCGTGCTTAAGGGTATACTTGAGCTGATTTGCAGTGTTATGAGGGGTTATAGTAAGGTAAATTGTATTTGTTGATAGGGATTCGGGATGTGGGTCCGGAGTTGTTCGAGTCTAGTCAGTACTGGGATTGGAGCTTTGGGGTATAATCAGTTTAGGGGCTTGACAGAATGGTTTGCAAATTGCAAGAACTTCGAGAGGACGGAGAGGATAATCTTTTATGAACTGATGAGTTGAGTGATTAAGTTTAATTGGTAATTTCAAAAATGTTTTGGAATCTTTTAAGCACAGGTAAACGATGATTCCCGGATAATGTGGAAGCTGGCTTCCCTTGTAGGTGCAAAATATGAATGTTAGGATCTGGAGATTGCAGAATTGTTCACGTTATTTGTATTCTATGCAACAATCAACTAGTAAACAGCAGAACGAAAGTTTGGACAAAGGAGATGCATATTCACAGTACAGGAGACTTGAGTCTGTGATAATTGTAGATGCAAATTGCCAGTATTAACATTTAAAGCCAGTATCCGCAATCCAAAACATCTTTTGAAACGTTTTGTGGGAAAGTAGAAAGCCTGGAGAAAGCATAGTTATTCCAATAAGTCCAAGCATATACCATCTGAAGTAGCTGCTAGCTTGACGCACGGCAAGCATGTGACTCATGAAAAGGGCGCGAAATAAGCAATCAGATATGAAAAAACAAAAAATATCACAAAAATTATTATGTAACATAAAAGGAATTTCATTTTAAATTAAATTACGTATGTTGTGCATTAAGAAATGATTCGATCTATAAGTTATGTTTAGTGGTGCTAAAGCTAAACGTTTTAAAGTTTGTAACTTTTTACTGTTTTGACTTACGCGAAATGGCTAGGGCAATGTGTAATGTGGCGAGATTTTCACATTATTTCCTTGGAGAAAACTTGGTGAATAGGAGCTTCAACATTAGCACTAGTTTTAAAAATCTTCCCGATTACCGGACTATAAGATTCGCATCAACGTAAGTACTTGAGAATTTTTGCATTGACTAACATTTGGGCAGCATATTAGTAGAGACGTTCATGCTTGAGAAAAGATTCCGGTTATGTTAGGAAAGTTACACCACCGGAAGTGTTTTCTCTTTTCAGAAGCA
Source organism: Sminthurides bifidus (assembly GCA_009872375.1). Classification (NCBI taxonomy): domain Eukaryota; kingdom Metazoa; phylum Arthropoda; class Collembola; order Symphypleona; family Sminthurididae; genus Sminthurides; species Sminthurides bifidus. The sequence goes on from VRMD01000565.1 coordinate 13,912, forward strand.
GTAACGCGAAGCTCAAGGATGGAATACTACTCAGTGATTCATGCATTAAGCAGTTAAAAAGAGTGGCTACTAGTGACCAGCCCTATTTAAGAGTTGTTGTAGAAGGAGGAGGATGCTCTGGTTTCCAATATAAGTTTGAATTGGATAAGCAAGTCAACGAAGATGACAGGTAAGTCGAATAGATTCTGTTGACGAGTTGAAGTAAGTGATGGACGTGTTCTGGTGTTAACTCTGTATTGAATTTGTTTCTTTTGTAGAGTATTTGAACGTGAGGGAGCCAAAGTTATCGTGGATACCACATCTCTAGAATTCTTACAAGGTGCAACTGTTGATTATCAGGAAGAATTAATAAGAAGTGCATTCAGAGTCATAAATAATCCTAAGGCTGAACAAGGGTGCTCCTGTGGAGTTTCGTTCACAGTGAAGCTGGACTAGTAAATTCGCAGTTCTTGCCTTGCTGATAAACGCAGCGATTATAACGTGATAAAATGTGTATGTTATTTTTCGTAACAGCTTTACCTTTATCATAGATCAGTGCTCGGAATAAGCACAGTAATTTATATTACGCAGCTGTAGTACAAAGAACGACGTTGTGAAAGGCATACAACAATCTCATTTACTGTAAGTAGCACAAAAGCAAATACAAGGTTGAAGAAAAATGACTTAAAAATGGAATATTTGCAATGTATGATTGATTTATCTGAGAGTTGCATTGGCTGATTAGTGTAAGGCTTCGCAAGGGTGTCTTCACCTTCCTCCCTTCAATTTTAGAACGGATAGAACCGAAGGAACTCCCATAATCACTTCTTCTTTGTCTTGCCCTACAATAGTAATTATAGCGTGGTTAAATGCCCGAAAAGTACAACCAAATACCAGCTATTCAATTTCAAGACCATTGAATTATTACCTGAGCTTGAAGAAGTTCATGTGTCAATTGATCGATTTGTTCTTTTTGTTGGGCCAAGGTGTCATTCATCGCTGCCAGGTGCTCCGTCATAGCGGTTAACTGAGATTCATAATTTTCCTTCGTCCGCTCTAACTCATCTTGCAGATTAGCGTATTGGTTTTGATTGTGCGTCATGAGTGACTCCATGTTCTTGATCTTATCCGCGGAAATACTGAGAAGGTTCTGTAGGGACTGACACTGTGCCAAGAAGTCATAGGGTTAGCACAAGCTAGCTTACTTTCTAGAATACAATATTTTGTTGCAATCTAGGAAGTTGTAGCATGTTTAACTTACCTCTGTGTAAAATGTCACGGCTTTCGCGTCAGCTAATTGCAAAAGGCTAATCAACTCGTTGATCCGTTTCGTTAAATACTCTTTCACTTCACTTTTATATATTGCTCCATTATTCTGCAGGTCATGCGAAACAACATCTAAGGTACCCATCTGGAAAAAAAGTTTTTTGGCAATAAGTGATTCCATCGATTAGCATTGAAGGACTATTCAAGATCTAAATGTACGCACCAGTGTAGTTATAGACTCAAAGGCTTCTGTACAGGGAGTATTTTCTTCACTTATGAGGTTTGCATGTCCTAATGTACTCATGATATTTTTAGCTTCTTCTAATTTCTGCAAATAAACAACACAAAAATTATGGTCACACTGCACTGTCGGCCCTTTGTGCATTGGGAATTATAAAGATGGATACGGTAGGTATATTAAACACGGGAGTTCTTACCATAGTAGTCTTGGAATGCTTCAATTTTAACAGCTGATATTCCAACAATAGCCTTTCTCGCTCTTGCAGAGCTTTTGTTAATTTATCTGCAGTGGTTTGCATATCTTCGTCACTAAGACTCCCGTTATTATTAGCATTAGAATAACTAGACTCAGATCTTGACAGCGTATTGGGCGTTGATGTGGTCAAGCACTGTATCTTTTCCTGCAGTAGCTGCACTTGGTCCTTATATGCTTCAATTTCATCTTTTTGATATTTGAAGGGATCTATTTAGACTAGCTTTTTCTTGTTCAAGTTGCTCCACACGATTCTAGGTTCAAAAAATGACTTTTATATAACTGCCGTTGACTTTGTCATTCTGCTTTTGGCTAATGCATCGTAAAAGACTTACCTGAAATTGCTCGATTATTTCACTTTTCGAGGCTTCCGCTACTTGCTGCTGCAGGTTTATCACTTCATTCTTATGCTCCTCTTCCATAGATGATATCTGAACGAGCCAAAAGAAACGTAAACAAAATATTCTTCATAGATATATCCTTTGTCTTCTGCTAATAATTCAAAGTACCGAAGCACAGAATGAATTCACCTCAGACTTACTTTGTTATGCAATTCCATGTTTTCCTGAATCTTAGTTAATAGTTCATAATCAACAGCAGCTTGATTGACTGGATATTCAGGCGTTGTTGCCTCCGTTGAATTACTAGCTTTTGTCTTCCCCTTTTCCTTGTACTTTTTCTGAAACACGATACATCGTTGTTAACACCTTAAAACAGCAATTCGTACGAACACCTATCAAACATCAGCGTCAACCCCGACCTGCTTGTCGCCAACGTAATTACAAATGGACTTACAACAGCATTTGCTAATTCTTCTTGCAAAAAACCAACGCGTTTCTCCAGCTGCACATTCCGGAATGTAAGGCTATCAATCTCCTGCTCCGTTTTTCTTAAAGCTTGGTCCTTAGCCTGTAGATCATCCTAAAAAAATCAAGACTTCAGTAATTTTGAAGAAATTCAATGATTCCCATGCATGTAAAATTGAAGTCAAACCTTAAGTTACCTTTAACTGAGCACTCTTCCCCTGTTCGTCAATGACAGCTTTCTTCAGCACCACATTTTGAGCCCGAATCTGAAAGCCAAATAGGGACAAATCAGTAAGTGCTTCAATTCTATCTACTGATTTCTGAACCATGCTTTAAATTCTATTAGCAACCTACTAATCAGTTATAACCTTACCCGAGAAAACTCTGCAGCCAACCGCTGATACTTCGCTGGTAAATCAACATTAGTGTTCGTGTTTGGTGACAACAGCCTCCATTGTATACTTCAGCACAAAATTAACGGTACTCGAATCCAAAACAACAATTTGCTGAAATGTAACTACCCCTAATGGCCTTAATCCTTACAACAAGTGCTCACATTACTTTCATTAATAACCTACAAAAAACCTAACAACTTCCTCCCTCGGAATTTGCTGTTCGTTGCAATGTTTCTTAATTACAGTTTAAATCGACCGACATGTCGATTGACAACATCAACAGCGTCTCATTTACACCAGCAGTAGTAAACGCATCAGCTGCTCTTTACGACTTTTTGACAGACGACATTTTCCTCCGTGCAAAAGAATAGCACGATGGGGAGTATATTCTGTTTAGTAAAATGGCCAAAGTTTACATGCAATACTCATATGTTTTCCTTTATGGCTGTTGTACTTGACTTTTTGATCCAACATTGAAAATTCTCGATGGCTTTGAGCGTCAAGTTGGTAGCTGATTTCACCGTTATGCCTTGGTTCGTTTCGTTTTTTTTCGCGTCTTTTTGTGCAAAATTCACAAACTTCTCCACGGTTCAAACGCAACCTTTCTCGATAAGCGCATAGTATGCTTTATTAATCAATTTCTTCAAATCTCTAATGATCTAATGCAAAAAATCGATTTGGTAAAACAGTTCACATAAAGACAAGCAATATTAGCTTGTTCACACCTGATTCTCCTGACATGATGACATCCTTTGATTTTGTGTCGTTGCGCATTTTGCACTAGGGATCAACATTACTTCCGTGGTTTAAACCGATGACAACCCATTAAAACATTGTAGTTCCCCTCCTTTAATCGACCCAATTTGATTGATTCAATCCATTCATCATCTCGAGAACTAGTTATGATCTGCAACCTCTTCCTCTAGCATCATCCTCATACAGCCTCTGGCTATAGCACATCATCCCGTTCCCATGATGCGTTATCTTAGCACGTATTTTACCTGAACCACTTGCGATCATCTGCGGAATTGATTTGTCCCAAAAAAATATCTTTGACAATCGACGTATTACCTAATCACTATACTAAAGACTTCTAAAAATCGCAAAATTAGGTAGACTTGAAACCTTCGAGTAGCTTGCTTACAGTACATTCCGTCTGTTACTCTCCGGTTTTACGGCTTTTCTTCTATTTTTTAGAACGAAAAACTTTGAATGAACGTTCGGTTTTTGAAAATAGAAACAAAGGTGGAAATAAACTCCTTTCCTACTTTAACACCAAAATTCCTGCTACTCGACCTAAGGACGACAAATGTGCATGTATCAAACCGCAACCACTACCACATGCATTCATATAAATAAAGAAAAGAACGCGGATCAATAGCTCTGCGCCGGTTCGTTCAACAAGGTCTTACTCCAGTCCAGAGGGGAGAAAGTTGCATTCCACACGGGGAAAGCACATCTCAGTCGTACTCTACCATACGATCAAAGTCTCAAAAGCACCAAGCCCCGGCCTCGAACAAGTTCTGGATGGATAGTATGCGAGGGTAGTTTCACTTCACACCAGGAGGGTAGACTAATGGGAAAATGGGGAAATTGAAGCAGACGGGGTACTGTATACAGCCACAGCCGCAAAAAGAGGGTGCAGAACCTCGCTCGTACTCTCACCAGCTCAGAGGGCAGTTACTCCCCACAATTTCGTACACCTGTCAGTACTACCTTGACGCTCGGAATAGCCTTGTACAAAAAAGAGCACTTGTGCCTCAGCAGCACACAAGTTTCTCATTATTTCTCAGTGCTGTGCAAAATTTAAAGTACTGTAGAAAACAACTGCGAGGAGAAAGTTTCAAAGATTCGCAAGTTCAACAGTGAGTTACATGTTCCCGCATTTCAATGTGCTGGGTGCAATGCCCGGCGTTTCCAGAAGTAGCAGAACAAGAACGGTGCAGTGACTAAAATCTTCAGTTTAATTACTTTACTAAACTGAGAAAAACAGTTGGTGTTCTTTGCCCGTGTCGAACTGAGTTATTCAGCCATGTGTACCGCCTCCAGTCAAGTTGCACTAATGACAGTACCTCGTGTGCTTGAATAAGAAAGCGCCAAATTAAAGTGTCATGAGTTTAACTGGAACAAAAGAGTAATTGCTATCGTTCCTAAGTGAATCAGATGCAGGCATGCGCTGTCTGTCATATCAGTGAATCTTCAATGAATGATGCGTATTGCAAACCCGTATTGAATGATCCTTGTGACTGCACTGCTAAAAATTGGCGTTGACCATAGCGAGATTAATCATGGATTCGTTCAGCGAATGAGATTTCATAAACGGCTTTGGGAATATTGACTCAAGCCTATGATTCTGTTGACAGACACACAAAAATGATGTGACCCACACCAGGAGAGATGGAGCTATTGCAATCCATTATGTGCTTCAGATCGTCATCGAATGTGTAATACTAGCTGCAGGATGCACTCATCGGTTTATCCGTGTTTGCAACTTGATGAGGAAGTTTCATATCTGCTGTAAGTGAGAGGTACTCTATGATGTGCAAACCCCTTCATTTGATGAAGATATAGTAGACTTGCATTCCATAAATGCTACTAAAGGGTTGCGAAGTGTTGCAATTCTAACTTGGGACTTTCGACTTGTATTTCCGCTCTGTGATAGCCAGAACTAAAGCCGTGGACTTTAGCACGTTAGTTCGCTGGCATTGCAATTCTCCTTCGTCAGTACCGTCCAACTACAAAGAATGGGAGGTAAGAGCCAAACGAAGCTAATCAGCTAAACCAAGTTGACAGCTATTGGGTTCGCCCTTACTGTGTACTTTGGAATCTCCGAGCCTACTTCTGTGTCAAGTTCGTTTCGACATTCTGCAGATTCTTTCTCCCCCATAAACTGAGTCGGTTCTGTGTGAAAACTTGAAATTCCGTTTCTCTGCAATTGTGTCTTAAGGAATTTAGCTGAACTTCGTACCCAGTTTGAACTGTGTTCGAGTACTGATGGCGAAACAGTGGCATTAAACCACACCTGGGTTCCGCAGACTTGGGTGAAATCGCAGATGTGCTAAGAAAAACACCGGCTGAAATTACAAGGTGAGCCCCGAAAAGCAATTTACCGTTTGTTTTTATTCCTTGAATTGTGACTGTTTTTGGTACTTACGAAAGTACGGTAGTACTCGTTCCTGTAATCCATGAACAGAATTTAGACCCATGGCCTCCTGCTGTAAAACTGCTGGCCCTGTCTCCTGTGCCAGCGTCGTAATAGTTTACATGTTTCTGGCTTCAATATTAGAAAGGTCATAGAAACAAAGTACAGCCGGATCCAGAAACCGGCTTTGAAACTCCGAAAGGGACCGTTTCCCAACATGAAACGTATGTATAATCTGAACAATTCCATAAAAATAACGAATGTGTTGCCATATTGCCAACACTCTATAGAACGGTCCATAGCAAAACACATTTTCAAACATTGCTGCACAGTGACTGTGTGCTCTTGTTATTTCTCCTGTCAAAAAGGGAGGGTATTGGCCACGTTATGTTACGACCAGAAGAGAATCTATGAACGGAGTAAACGTAAGGCGGAAGCCGTTGGGTGTGTATGGCGCATTTTTGCGGAGCCCATGATGAGTTTTTATGGTCGTTTGCAGAAATTGATAACACTCCTTTTAATGTGTACCAGTTTCGGTGATGAGTTTCTATGTTCCACCCCATCGTATCGTAGCAAAAGTACCATCTGCCGGTTGTGCCATTTGCACCCGTGTGTGAAAATTACAACGTTTTTGTTTGGTAATATACGCAAACTTGTACTGAGGAATTACATGGGAGTGAGAAGGCAGTCTCGGACAAAACCATGTGCAATTGTGTCAGCCGGCGGTCGTTGTTTTACTAAAGGCTAGAGTTAAACACCCTGCAGAAGTCTGTCCAACCCAAGCCATGGAAATAGAGTGTGCTACCCATAATAGCAAAAGTAACCGCATTTTTAGAAAATTAGCACAAAGGCTGACACGCGACAAGCGGTTATCAGGATCGTTAAGTGCTTCCAATCCTGTCTTGGTGGGGAATGTTTCCAGGAAGAGACATGAAACATGATGGGCTATAAAAGTGTTTGATTTGAAAACATTAACGAAAATGGCAGCAATAGAAGAGCAATAGGTTTCTAACTTTGTGTTGATACTTCCGAGATTGTAAAGGGTTCATCTCACCGTGTGTGAAAGCCAGGCAGTTGAGTCCTGCCATCAGTAATGCTTGACGGTTGACAGACACTCGGAGTCGGAGCTGGGAAAAGAAAGGGGAAAAGGAGAAACAAGGCAAAACTGTGGAAAAGGGTGGTAGTCGTTTGCTCAGTCAGTCATCAGTTTGGCACAGATGATAAGATAGTAGCCAGGAAACACAACCAAGTAATTGAAGGTAACATATGTTCGGATATTGGTGAAACAGGTCTGAGAGCCTTGCATTTCCTTCAAGCCTACGCCATTGTTTACTTAGGACTATTTGGGATGAGAATGACCCAGGAAAATTTTCCAATCCGAATGTTCCTGCGATAGCTTAATCACTTGGGGAAGAGAAACTGAACGAACGTCAGTGTATACTGCAATATTGATACATGCTACGCGTGTATTTCTTACTGTGTTGGTTTTCCGTGGTTTCACTTGATAGTATGTACAGTTTCCATGTTTCTTCTGAATTGTTAGGCAGCTTGTCTCATTTGATTTTCGGCTCTGCCTAATTGCTGTGGAAGTTGGACGTCTAGCGACCAGACTGCACCATTTGGTCAATAACGTGTGCTGCTTCTCGGTTCGATGAACGAAATTGGTTTAGGTTCCTTTTCGAGTGTTATTGATGAACCTGTTTGGTGGAGAGCACTGGATTGGTTTTCCAAAGGTGGCAGTGCTATTTAATCGCTAACTGAGAAAGTCCAACAGGCCTGCAAGCTTACACACGAATATCGAATTCTCACCTGTAGCAAACAGTCAAAATAAGGTAGTAGCCAATGTTAAATTGATTATTGATGAAAATGGCGTTTAAATTGTTCAACGGATTTAGAATAACTCACCGATAACTACCGTTTCTCCTAACATGTAATGATGCCGTAATGCATCCAAAGGCTTCAGTGTTGTAATGTTTAAGTTGAGATATTGAAAAGATGCCTGTAAGGTGCTACTGATTGGCTGATTAAAGCATGAAGTTCAAGCAACTGTTTTCGTTTAAGCTTGTAGAATAAATTCTTGTCTGGAGCTACTCGACTGTCCTGTCATGCATTACGAGATTAGACGACAAAACTGCAAAGAACATTAGGTCCACAAGTACGAAATTCCTCGAGGAGATGCGATGCTAATGGAGATTAGATGAAATGACGCGCGTGTGAGCGGCGCATACAGGAACACATGGCAAGACTGCTGTTGCATTGCATTTGCTAATTAGTCTGGCTGTTACGGCTCATGGTCTGGTGGCTTGGTTCGAGACTTAGTTTAAGGGAAAATGTGTGCCAAATGGCAATTTAAATTGTCGCCGCTCCTGCCATTTTTCTAGCGTAAAAGTGCCGCATGTTCTACAACCAGCACTTGTCACATTTTCAAATGTAGCACGCACACACATGCGACATGATGTCGACGTCATATCAAAAGTGTCAAGAGGAACCGGCTGCACAAAGTCCATGTTGTGAGCTTCGGAAGGAACAGTAATTACTATTTGCTAGCTGATGTTGAGAGAAGTAGTAGAAAGTGACGTCTCTGACTTTGAAGTCTGGTGCGGTGGCGGCTTTGACGAAAGCCTTTGATTAAAATGTGAAGAAAGGAAGACTTCCCAGTACTTCTCAAGGGCTACCGCCACGATTGTTGTTCTCAGGTTTGAAATTGATCGGAAATTTTGAGTATGAATCTAAAGCGTATCGAAATCGAAATCTTTAATGATGACTGTTCATATTTTGTCCAACCAATCACTTAACCCCTGTCTGTTCAGTTGCTATGGTGGCACGTGTCTCCAGCTTATTAGGTAAACAGGCGGTGACTTTCATCTGTTTCCATAGCAGGGCGACAAACTCATACTGCTGAATTTTTCAGCTTGAGAAAACAACCAGGCGTAAGCAAGCCTGCAGAGTTATATGGAACAAAGTGAAAGTTTTGTTCAGCAGACGCTTGATGAGAGTAAAAGTTGCCAAGCCATTCTGCAGTTCTTGTGACACTTTTTTGTTGTGAGTGTTTAATCATTTTTAGCAAGCAATGAGGCAAACAGAAACTCACAGCGGGAAAGAGGCAACACACACTTTGTTACAATGTGTTAAGTCAATATTTTCATTTGTGCTCTACGGCAAATGTGTGTCGCAATGCTGAGCTGGTTGCTTAAATTGGTACGACCAGTAGAGAAACCTTGAAGCAAATTCCACAGAGGGAGAGAAAGTCAGAGGGGATTTGAAAGAGAAATTCCTGTGTACACTTTGACTGCATTCTCGAGTTTTAATATGCCCAACCTTGAAAATCATTTAATTTTGCATTACAAAAGAGTGAAATAGACTTTCTGGTCTCCAGGTCCGGCTAACACGGATCTGGCAATGGTAGAAACGGCCAGTCTCTCTGATTTTTTTCGCAAGAAGAATTATGCAGCGTTAATTGACGCTCATGTGGCAAGGTGATTTGCAGTAATGCCCTTGAATTTGTGTGTATGTTTGCTTATAGGATCAAATCCCAGGCAATATTGCCTAGCGACTCATCTCAATCAAACACAAAAACCCAATTGGCAGCATTTATGATTGATTACATGTATGCAAATATTACGGAACCGAATTTTCAGTTTGACTAAGCTACGACAGATGATTTAAGGAAAGATTAAGGCAAAATACGCAGAATTAAAAGTTTGTTCAAACACTCCCAATCCTATTGCTTACAGCACAGCCACAACAAGAGCTCTTGTACATTGAATAATTGAAAAGAGAAAGTACAGGTGATTACTCACTGAATGAGGAAGTCCCTGGAGATTACTGCGCAAAATGCCACGGGTAACGTAACTCGACTTCCCAGTTACCACAGACTGCTTTGTATTTTATTTCCGGTAGGTTTTACTGCTGTCAAATGATGAATTTAGACGAGAATTACTTAGCGTAACCGAACAATAAAACTATTTACGACCACTATCGTGCAAGACCATGTTTTTATCAAGTCTCTCGTGCCTGCTAACTTCTATTTGCTTCACCAAAATGGAGCCGAATATATTACAAGACAAGAGCTCGCTTCGAAAGTAAGCATCTTGGGTACGTAAGGTACTGCCCTGCTCAGGAAATTTTTGTGAAACAGTCAAGAGGAATTAGCCCGTGCATTACTGCTTGTTTAACTAATGCTGTAGTTAGTTATGCAACGTTCTCAGCTTCAAAACCTCTTTTGGGTTTTAAAATGAGGAACCTTCTAACTACTAAGGAACTAAGGTTTCCCTTCTATTCAACCTATATCGCAGGTCATCAGTACTTAAAAAGCGCAGTTAACCAACAGCCACTGTTAAGTAACTGGCTCCAAATCACACGTTAAAGTTGAGTCAATCCTATCATTTATACTAAAATGACGTGAAGAAGCACAAACACATTTCAGAATGGACTGGTCGCAATCTGTAACTTACAACTGGAGCTAAGA
>VRMD01000566.1:0-24452 GCA_009872375.1 Sminthurides bifidus
TAACTTGGCGTGCCACCAGCTCAGCCCTGATTATTAGCCTTACATGGCTTTCGTTATTTATGCACCAAGTTTTGGAATTTTTAACCCTTTGATTTGAATTTCAAATTATTTTCTGAGCAGCCATCGTACCTATTACCTATACTGTGTGCTGTTCGAGAGTTCTGCGGCCATGCAAAGCTCGTGTCCTTCCAAGCTACTGTAAATAAATGTGACAGACGTAATGGACGAACATTTGGAAGGGAAGGAGATTTGCGAATTGCAAGGCGATAAGCGTTGCTGGAAAATTGCGAGCGATAAATAGCACAAAAAGGAAGTTTGGCGAAAGTCATGACAGCTTATCGATTTTACTGCTTTTGAAAACTGTAGAAATTAGCTGAAAAGTTCCCATGGCTTCATTGTGCAGTTCATTTGCATCATATGCTTCAAGCCTGGGAAGGAATCCAGGAAAACTAATTTGTTTGTTGATCAAGGCCATGACACTGGAACTTTCCTTGTTACTGGGCATCGTGCATTTTAATTAGAAAGAACTTACTAAGGAACTTTATCCGAAAAGCGACCGTTAAGCTGGCGCCAAAAATATTATCGAAGGTTCTGATTCCAGCATTGACCTCATTCGTCATGGCACTACTTTCACTGCTGGGCAGAGGAATACGCGAATTCAAAAAGTAGTTTTAAAGTTTGCAAGCTAATTTTGCTTAGTTTAGCAAATAAAAGCCAGCTGTAGAAAAGTGATGGAGCGGTGGTGGTGGAGGTAGTTGTGCTGAAGACAATAGAGCCATTTGAAAGAAGCGTCATTATTGCAAAAAGAAATTTTCCATATCTTACATAAATCCCTGACTTCCTTAGTTTGAGATTGATTAAGTTAATTGTAGGTAGAGAAGAAAAGGAGGCTGGGGTAACGGTAGGGCCGGGTCTCTAGGGGCGTAAATGTAACGTCGCACTCGAGAGTTTTGTTTAATTCTCGGGAAAGTGATTTTTGTAAGCAGATATTGCATCTGGAAGAATTTCTCTGAAAACTCCAAGGGAAAAAAGTATTGCAATTTCACTCGAGACAAAAAAAATAGTAAGTCTTTCCTGTATATTTTAAACTGAAAGGCTGAGGTGGAAAGAGAAAAGAGAACTAATCCGGTGCTCTTGGAATAAAATCCTTGAAGGTATTTCTCCGTGCCATTCACATGGCTTAATAATTAAAAGTTGGAGGAGAAGACGTTATATTAGGATAATTTAATAGCTGTTGTTTTCTTTGCTGTTCTTTTTTCTTTCACTATTTGGATTCGGAAAGAAGTTGGTTTCTCTTTCTCGGGATTTTTCTAAGAGGATCAAGGAAACTAAAAGCTGGACATAAATTCGCAACTTTTGTCATAAACTTAGGCATGACCTAAAATTAAGAGAGAAACACTCAAGTTTCTTCCCTGAATAAGCTCCATTGCCTTAATAAAGTCCAATCCAGCCGTATATATCCATGCTTCATAGCTCAAGAAGGTGGCAATAAAATGGAACGATTAAGCTCTCCTGCTCCATCTTCCACTCTTACTACATGTCAATGCCTTGTCAGCCGGTGCAAGACAAGAAATTTTGTAGAAATGTCTCAGTACTCGTCTGACATGGGGAGATTGCCGTCGGCTTGAAATCTGTAGAATCAATGCTGGAAATGCTCTTTGCAGCCACTGCATCATTGCAAAAGGGTAGGGGTAACTTTTGAACTTATTGCGGCCATATTCATTACTAATGACGGCGGGAGGCGTTAAGATTGCATATGAAGCGAGCTGACCAGCTGGTGTGCGATGGGAGCTTTTGGACGGACCAGGCGATGAAGGAGTTGTAATTTAAACGGGTCATCAGTTGGTGAGACAGAGGACAAAGGGAATGGGTGGGTAGTAAGCTGAGAAAAGGGTGAAAGCTGCTTTCGGTATTAAAAAGAATCTACTCGCTGGTTATTACGGCTACAAAAAGAACGTAATGTGGCGTCATGTGTGTGTAACCACTTTCTCTTTTTCCGGTCGTGCTAAAGTTAGAAATGGCTGAAATACGAGCCATGATTCTCTTTTATCGTGAGGACAAAGTCTATCACACACTTATCTACGTCTCCGGAGATTTAGTCTAACCTCCCATAAGTTAAGAGCTGGGAAAGCGGATGTTCTGCTCGGCATTTTTGCGACATTATCGCCTCTGTATTCCCTGTGGTTACTACCAAGACAAGGAAAGCAATAAGCCAAGCCGGTTTTGTCACACTATCTCCACAGCTCTCTCGCTCCCTTTCTCTTACCGTACCTGAGGCAAATAAATAGCACTCTTGGAGTGATTCCGAGGAAATGGGGAAATTAACTACGCCACCTTGGTGAAGATTAAGTTTTCCGTTGTGCATTTTGACACTGGCTTCATGCATGTCTGTCTGTCTAACCCTCAGAGATGCTTCGGTTAAATTATGCTTCCAATCGGCTACTACGATGCAAGCATACGAGATATGCACTTTGACCGAGATAGCGGATCATCCCAACACTTACGCTCTGTATCTAGCTTTGTTCATGAAACAAAAATGAACGTAAGACGTCCAACGACCTGCACCGGTTCATGGAAACGGAAACTGGATTCTGTCCCAAAGTTAGGGGAAAGCTGATGGGAAGGCTGACTTGAGCGTTGGGGTAGGAGCAATACATACAGTGAAGATACGTGTGGAGAAGTTAATTCGGGCTCTAAGATGTGAAATTTATCCGATCATGTGTGATCACAATACTGCAGAGAGTAATTTGATTGACTCCAGGAAGAAATTGCCCTTTGCACGGAGTTAAAGCAGTGAGAAACGGGATGTGGTGCTGTGCGTACATGTGGACAGCAAAGACGTAAGTGGTGATTGATATAACTCAGGGTGAGAACTAACTCTCGGAAAATGTGTGCATGCATAGACGTGATTTATGCTGGAACTTTAGCTAAATTGCTACGTTTATCTAATGGCAGAACTAGTTAGAGATTAGTTTTAATTGGCTGCTATATCCAAAGAACATGACTTAAACAAGAATTGCAATAAAGACAAGTTACTCCGTTAAGATATTTTAAGTGAAACTCGATCGTCACCCTTGTAAATGTTTCGAGTCTGCAGCAATAGTTACTGCGTATTGTGTAACATGTACTATGTGTACCATGATTATTTGTGAAATAAACTGTTCGCAGATGACTACAGAAAATCAAACGAGATGCAGAACCAAAGGAATATAAAATGTTTGTCTTATGGGGATTGCATTTAGAATAAATTGGAATGGATGAAAAGGAGAATAAAGCATATCGTCTTTCTATCCAAACAAGAAAGTTGTCTTATAAGGGGAATGAGGTCCATTTCTTCCCATGTACCAATACTTTGCATTTGGACTTACTCCATGGGGGCCAAGAATGGTATCATTGTGTTTTTTCTACATGACTATACGCTGCTGGAAGAACAGCTGGGGTCGGTCCAAGAGGAAGTTAAGGTGAGTGACTGGCCTTGTTTGTTTCCCTTATGGGAATGTGGAGGGAAGGCGGTAGTGACGACATTCTATTAACTCAACAGGTCCCAGTAGCAGCAATTTATTTGCGGGACAATTTCCTTTATCTGAGAAAAGCTCATCGGTGGAGGACATGGATGGAGCTCGTGTGCATATACATCATAGGCTGTGAAGGTGACCCGCAAAGTTGTGTGCGCCTTTGTTCACAATGATTGAGTAAGGTATCTAATTTCTCGCAGTTCTTTCCGTTCTCAGTTCCATAAATTTATTTCTCTCAGACTGGTGGAAATATGAAGGGAATAAAACATTCCAGACGCACACCTCCTGCTTGCACAATTTCCTCTTGCCAACTCTACTTTCTTCACTTCCGCATTTCTGAAGCATCCTCCCGAGCGCCTGCTGCTCCATTGTTCTTCAGCAAGTGTGTTCTTTCTTGGCCGGGGACGCCTTCTTGCCTTTTCGGATGCTGGTGAGAATATTGTTCTTGTTGCTCACATTTCACCTGCTCGTCCTGCGAAATTCCATTTGTGCGTCAAGTACAAACAGTCTTACTTGTACAGAGATCACGAGGGGAAAGTGGCCAAGTGCACGCAAGAAAATAAGGTTACGCCTTCTGACACATGATGGCCCCATTACACGGTATTATGGGAGTTTTAACTGCAATCATTATCCGGTTCATTGTTTGACTCTGGTTTTAATTTTTTCCACACAAAAAATTCTATGCTCCAGCTCGTCTTCAACGCTATGCAAGGAGAGGAGGGGTCGGCTGAGGGCAGAGGGAGACTCAGAGGCAGAGGACGGGGACTCAATTAGGAAAAGCTGCTCTTACAGTTCCTACCATAAGCTGGAGAGACGGGCAATCAGGTGTGTAATATAGTAGTAATAAAAGGCCATGTTTTATGTGCCCCTAAACAAAGCAGGAAGAGGAGCAGGACGGAAGGACCACGGGACCACGGGACCTGTGGAACTGAATTTCTGATGGAGCATGGCACTTCTATTGATTTTAATTCCGAATCCCAGTTGGCCAAGTACCGAAGATTACATTACATGGAAAGACATTACTTAAGACGCTTTCGCTCCAGCAGCATTCCGGCAAAGCCGTGCAGTTAAAACAAACGATGATTGTAGGCGAAAACTTTCCCCGCGTCCAACCTCCATGTCATCAAGCTGGAGATGGCGAATAGTTCCCCCCTTTCGTCGACTAAATTTCTTCCATGTGAAACTCGGTAAACGGCAGCCGTGTAGAGCAAATATCATCATTGCTGAATGAACACATTGTTTTAATGAGGGTCCCAAAGTCCAATATTTTCCTCCTACCCTTCACGCCCACCCTCATTCCCTCCCATAGTCTCTAGTATGTTACATCTCTTTGCATTCATGCTCCAATCGAAGAAATGGATCTTTGTGACGTCTACGTTGAAGAAATGCGAGCATGTTGTCCCACGGTAACGACTAGTGTTTTAGCGTGAACCACACACCAATAGTAGACAATGCTCGACAATGGTTTGCCAGTCTTTTGGAGACCGTAATATCTAATTAAATATGATACACGTTGTGTAATTAATCAACTCTGATACCAAGGGGTTACTAGAGTAATTATGAAATGTTCAATGAATTTTGATTATGTCCTAATCATGAGCTCTTTACGTTGTTCAAAGGAAACGGTAATATACCGCTTACAAACCACCGACTGGCCAGAGAGTGTAAGGCTGGGAAAACTTAAAATATTTCTTGTAATTGATTGCACAGAAAGGCTGCACACATCCGGAATTTAACCATACATGTTCACTTGGATGTTTTCTTTAATTTCATTGTAGCTTTGTATGCATCTTTTGTGTATGTTCTCCTCGTATTTTGGCTGTATACGTTACGTGTGCACGCTCCGCACGCTTGCAATGGCTTGTGAAATCCGAGCTCAAAGCATCGCATCTATTTATAACTCAAGTTCAAATCTCAGCTCGAGATTACAGAGGATTTATAATTAATTTTCTGCACGGCTCCGTATACATAACTCCTACCTCGAACAATTATCGGGAGCCTTGTGTTAATTAATTGATTTTGTACTCCACTCGGCAACGTACTTTTGCCGTCGTGGCGAGTTCATACATTATGTACTCGTTCCACGAGGCTGGGGTTGAGGTGAACCTTGGTGTCAAATACAGATATTAATTTTTTCAGTCGGGAGAGGAGATTTTCAGCAAGTAAAAATAACGACCGTTCCCTGATCTCAGCTCAGTGAAGCACCATGAAGAGAAAGTAATGGATTACTTTCTCCAGCGTAATGCATTCACTTTGATTAATCGGCGTTGCCTCATTCTTTCTAAATTCAATTTAGGGTTGCTCCACCCTTCCTGACCCAGTTCGACATGCTAGAGGTGGTGAATTTTTCTTGGGAAATCTTTAAATTTGCCGATTTTACTCTTACTCTATGGGGAATAAATTTTAAGGGCCACACTATGTATCATGGCTCCCGTAAAACTTTTACCACAAGAGATAATTTGCACTTCCTCCCCACATAATTACTTGAACCTCTTGTTACCCGGTCATTTAGCACATTTAATCTACTAAAGGCTCCAAAATCACCCAACCATTTACGCTTACTTTCTGATTTAATCGAAGATTATAAAAATAGCGGCACGCTAATAACAAGTTGTTTACACGAAGTAGACTCACGGCCGAGGGCCGGATCCCAAGGCCTGCCTGAGGATACCGCGTTTTAGCTTTCTCTCATATTTCTGAAAAACTTTTACCACCGACCTTCTCAAATGTAACGAAATGATTCCTTGCCCACAAACTTCATCATGCGGTCCTGAGTTAATTGCATCAACTAATGGATTAATGAGTCTTCTTCCCAGACTCACATGAATAGCACGATTTAGCACAAATACTAAAAGGAGCTGAAGAGCAAATGGGCTAATCAGCCGCTCTCCACTCCTTTTCCCACCAACTGTTTTAATCCGGTAAAAATCATCTTGCCTATTTTTTTAATACTATTTATTAAACCCATGCACTCATCTCAGACGCCGGCGTCGTCATTATGGTTCAAAGTAATCATCTTCTGGTAAAAGTTTCCTTTCCTTTAGGAGGAGTAGAACTGAAGCACGGATCTAATTTTCCTAACACGAGTGTTGTGCAATGTTATATTTCACATGTGCTGTAGTAGCTTCGTCGGCTACCAGCAGCTTGACCAAGCTTGAATCTTAAGTATTAAGTACTAAGGTGAAAATGCTAACGGGCTCAAGCCATGTGCTCAAACCTCTATTCCAGCTCGCAAATGATTTTCGATATTCGGTTGAAAATCCATCGCATTTTCAAGCTAGAATAGTAGCATGGAAGACTCTCATACGAATCAAACACCTGTACCAGATCCATCAGTGGCGTGGCAAAGAAGCGTAATTGATTCAAAGAGGAAAGGTGACTAGATTGATGTTTTTCTTGGAAGATGAATGAAACAATCTACAGTTATTTACACAGAGACTCGGAGAGTAAATTACGAGTCTGACATGGATTTAAAGGTTTACAGGATGAGGGAGCACGATAGGGAAGTTCAAAGGAGAGGATTTTTCGGGGACGAAAAATGAAAAGTTAATGAGAAAGGTGCCTTTCATGTGAAAGGACCGGATTGGCTGTTTGATCCCGAACACGTAATAACATAAACAGTGCAGTGAGTGTAAAAGTTGGAAATTACAAGCTCTAAATCTGCGATAACAAGCATCCCCCACTGAGCAGGTTTCTCTACTTGAGGGATCTTTTAAATGGGAGAAACTTGGTTGCCGTAGCTGGCTGGGATTGAACGCTTTTCTCTCTGGTTGTGGTTTCGCCTGGCTTCACAACGTGTGCCGTAATGCATCGGAATGAGATATTAAAGGAACGTGTAACTAACTTGAGTGCACTCCATTGAAGAGAGGTGGCTTTGGAAATTGGCGAGAGATAGGCATCTGGAAGTAAGCACCTGGTAAAAGATTTTATTGACCAGAGGAAAATTTACTAAGGAAGCGCGTGCTATTATTCGAGAATGTGAATTGAAATAATGATGGGGTAGGAGCCGGGAGAAAGGTGTGCTTTACGCCAGAAGAATTAATTACCCTTTAGAAAGTAATTTCGGCTGCAGTTTAAACACTTGCGTAGGTGGGAGTCGGAGGGAGGCGGGCATGTGATTCCATTTGAGTTTCACATTTCCATTGAAGATGTTGTACGAATAGACGTGCTCTAGAAAATATATTTCTATCGCAGTCGCTCCTTCCTTTCCTTTCTAAGGAAAGCTCTGGACCACGGCGGTAGAGACGGCTCGCCGCAGTCCGTGGAACTGAGTGTATGGCTTCGCAAGTTTCATGAAATCGTGTATAACCAAGTCTGGTACCCACCTGGAGAAGAAATGGACGTACCTGTCTTCCGTATGAATACAAATTGCTTACTTTAAGGAAAAGTAACAAATGTTGCTTGTTGCTGAACGGGTGGATTTGAGTCCGTCTTGCACGCTTTGACAAGACGTATGCATTCCATCTTCCACATTCCCGTTTTCCATCCATATCATATCATATCTTTCACCTTGATCTCACTCTCTGCCTCAGCTCCGGCATAGTGAGGATAGTTGCAAGTGGTGTGTTTGAAAAGGACATGAAACGAATATATCAATTGACGCCCAAGCCTCTCCGCCAGACACGTACACATGAGTGAGTCCATATAACCCTGATGGAAATTTTCCATTTGGGAAAAGCAAGAGAAGTAGAATTGATTTCAGTTTCTTGCACATTCTCCAGTTCCCGTAACGATGTTCTCTTAAAGTGCATTAAATCTGGTTTCTCAACATGGTGGTTGGGCGTGTGCGCAAAGTTCGTGCTTGGATCCCATTTCAAAGCTTTTCCTGCAAGAGTAACCTATCAATAGGCAGTTGCATGGTTTCAGTTTACCTGCTTTGGGCTGGATGGGATGGATAACGGTGAGCTCCGACTCTGAGCCCAATGATAATCACATTTTAGATTATCGAGGCACATTATTGCAAAACATGGAATTCGTGATTCGCTACTTTCTCTCCCCCCCCCCCCCACGGTGAGCTCCGACTCTGAGCCCAATGATAATCACATTTTAGATTATCGAGGCACATTATTGCAAAACATGGAATTCGTGATTCGCTACTTTCTCTCCCCCCCCCCCCGACACTGTAACACATGCATCAAAATTCGCGTTGAGAAAGGTGTAGCATTGAGATAAATTTCCGTACTGCAATTTTTCCACGAAATCTTATTAGAAGAAAGCACCAGGCCAGATGAGAAGGCGAGGAGAATGGGAAGGGAGCGTGGACTGTCTGTTTGAAACAGGTATGTTGTGGCAAGTCTGTATCATAAAATTAAAATTGTAGCAGGGATTTGGCAGATTTACAGATCCCACGTAACATTTCTCACTCCCTCCCATGCAGCCGTCTCCGACTCCATGAATCATGAAACTAATACACAGTAAGGCATGGCAGGCTTGGAAACTTGCAAGCTTGTCCGATGGTCCAGAATAAATTTTCCTCTTTTCCCATAAATAATATTTCTCTAAATCAAACCATACCCTTTTGAATTTTCTCGGTCCACTTCCTTCAGCGAAGGAAATTAGAAATTTCTTCGCACTCAGACACAGACACTGTACTACTTTCGTCGACTCATAGGAACGGAAATGTGTAGGTGTGTGTCTGTGCAGGTAATCTTTAAGGTAAATCTTCTGCTCGAGTAAAGTACAAGGGAACATCTTCTCGCTGCTCTTTGGTATGAACTACAGTTTCAGTTCTCCCCTCGTGGTGGTTAATAACTAGCCAAGGAAGGGAAGAAACATTTTTCATGTTTCCTCACCAGCAAAAGCCCGGTATTGCAAGGTTGTGTTTCTGATAATGTTATTTTTTCCCTTGGTGGAACTCAAAACCAGGATGGTTATGATGCTAATAATACAAGCTTAATTGCAGGTATAGACAACGAAATAAGATACTGCAGCACTGATAGCTTGATTACCTACTTTTCTCTAAATATGGGGAAATAGTTAGCCACACTGTATGCTGAATTCAAGGCAAGTCATTGCCGGCTCATTCTTACAGATTGGTACACAGGCTTTGGGTATTTTGCAAATGATGTAGAACAAGCATTCAATTTTCACTTGAAATTCCATTTGAAAGACCTAACTTTTGCAACTGATTTAACCTTTGTACATGTTCGCAATGGATGGAAAATTGAAGAGAGGAAATCAGAAATGCGAGGCTTTACAGATACGGAATTTATGTACGCTGACTCATTTGAAATTACTTTTAAGGTTTTTNAAATTACTCTTAAGGTTTTTTCAACTAATGAAAATCACCTGAATGGATTTCCGCTTTGGGGTTTAAAATTTTGGGTAACAGCAAAGAGTACCGTATGCAAATGAAAACCCGGGTTGTGCAAGCCAAGAGTGCGCACGGTGTACAGTGGCGAGGGAGAGCGAGAGGCCAGGACTGAAAGAAGAGGAGAAGGGTGCGATTAGTGAAAGGGACGGGAGAGTGGTAGTGGAAGAAGGAGAAAGTGGAGGAAAGCAATCTCATGGTGGAAATCTCTTGAAGCTGATCCGTTCTGCATGGGTATGGGGCGAGAGCGGTGGTGTTTCCTCCCGGTTGTTGGTCTTGGTTAAGAAACGTGCTCGCGTCTCGTGCTGGCTCAGTTGACGGAGCAACAAGCAAGGGATAACATCTTGGAAGACTTGACTGTGTCAAAAGAGGAAAGGAGTTCAAGTTTCTTTTGCTTCTCTTCATCTACTTGACGAATAGTTTGACGGTGAAAAATATTCGAAAAATTCTATTCAAATTATCAGTACTATGTTTTCTCTCATGAATAGGATCTGGTGAAAAGTTGAGGGAATTTGCCCTGAAAAAGTTGTCCGGAGCAAGTATTAATTCTGGGCTTGGAGTAGATTTGGAAAAAGTTGAAAAGGTTTTGAAAAACCGGCGTTTCAATTACCCCACTTCTCCATCGCTCAAGACACGTTTCAAGTTGCTGTACCGGGAAGAGACGCAGATCAGCTTTCCATAACGCGGCACAGCCAACGGAACGGAAGCTGGGAAGGGAGAAGATACAAGGAAGGAGGAGAAAGAGCTGGATTTCCTTTCATTCATCATCGAAAATATAACGAGTTCAAGATGCCGACCGCATTAATGATATTTGATCACGTTGTTCTTGGACTCTTGTTCCTTATGGCAGTCTTCTGCGTCGTCCTCGTTACAGTCCTCACCCGGAGGTTAACGCGCTACGACAGCTTTATCGTATGAAGGAGGCCGGAATTATTCTTCGGAATGACTGCCACTTGTTCAGATGAAACTAGTCAAGTTTTTGGACACGAACCCTGTCCCCGCACAGCGACCTCGACGAATCCCCTGGTTTAGCAAGCTGAAAAAGTCGGAAAGGATTTGACGCGAGGCAGCACGGTGGTGGATGCCGGTCCGGTTTGTTAGCTCCAGCATCAATGATTTCCAATAGTAAGCGCTCCTTCGTGTAAGCTCTGTCGTCTAGTGGACTTTTCTTGGGAGAATCTCGGAGGTGAATGAACACGCTGTTATTACGCTTTTCTGCGTGCAAGGAGAAGTTACCCTAGGAAAATTATGTGGACCTGGTGCAAACTCTTTGTTCGCTACAATCCTCATGTGCATCTTTAAGCTGACCGAAATAAATTGGCAAGTCGTGCAAACGGACCAGCTTATAAATTCCCAACTAGCAGCTCCAAGCTAGGTGAATTATCTCACAGTCCGACTATACTGAACGTTGAAACTCCGTTCCTGTGGTGGTCTCCACCGTAGCAGCTCCCCAGCCTCGGTATGTCTGAGTACACGGCTTGTTGAGTTTGTGAAGGACCGCAACTGTGACCGAAGGTTCGTGCAACCACCTCTATTAAAAATAAATTGAAGGTGGAGTAACTTTTATGTGGGGAATTTTTCAAAAGCCAAAACTTGTGCTGCTCTGTGGACTTGGTGCGGGGAATGTGCACTATTATCGGCGGAAATGTGCTAAAAACTCCGAGACAAAAGGAGGATATTTCCATCACTCAAACCGCGAGCACCGCCAGCCCTTTTACTTCACCGGCTACAGGCACTTGAGTCGGAATTTTCTCCCATCATATCTTGAGCAGGAACACAGGGGAGAGAGAATCTTCTCACTTGTGATTCGCTGGGCGAGACAAAACATACGGTCCTCTCAAGAGCTCCTGCCGCACGTCATCCAGAATTGGGATCATTTACACAAGCTTTCGTCGCGTGGAAGACATAAGAAACAAGGAAAACTTGTGATCATTATTACATTGCTAACAACGCGGAAGAAATAGGGAAAAAGTTTATTACCTTCATAGATTCCGTCACCATCCACGTATTGCAGTCAAACTGTTCTTCACACATGGGACTGTGGAAGGCTTCCCGGTGAATACATTTTGTTGGCGGATCCTCTCTGTGCCAATCCCTTTCTCTCTCTTGACTCTTCCCGCTGGGCCTTCGCCTCCTAGTGCATCAGTATTTATGTGCTACCCCTATTTGTTATTCTTTCACTCTTCACCGTGTTCACCTCTTAGCTTAGCGAAAATCCAACCACATGGACCTGCCTCTGACTCCAGTCTTGCTCTATTTGTTACTCACATTATGACAGTTTTTTACCAACGAAACTTTGTACGTGCTACACCGCCGGCTTCTTCACCAACTTCATGCGTGTGAGGTAAACTTACCAACAACTCATCCCTTCTGGACGTCCAGCAAGTAGGTGAGTTTTCAAACACACCTCTTTTTTTCCCAAACTTTTGCCATACCAAAGCCCAGAGCCATTTTTAAAAACCATCTTCAATAACAGCTGTACTAGGCTTACCCTTTCATCCCACTAGGAATTTTCCGCATCAATCAACCTGAACAAGTGTGGCTTTGCAAATGTACGGCGGTACTTTAAACTGAAGAAATTTTTGTCCTGCCCGGATTTCTAATCGGGTGAAACGCACTGCGGTCGTACTAACTTTGCGGCTGGAGGAGTGTCAAAGCAGAATTGGTTTCAGAGTACAAGAAGGCCATTGAGGCGCATCTAATCTGTTCTAATAACCTTGTGGTATTGGTAAGAGATGAGAGTGGCATTGAAGGGGAAATGAAGCTGGCAGCTCTTTGAACTGTTTATGTAACTGATTATCTCTTGAAATGAGACAGTTTAAGGAAGTCGCGAAAGCAAACACTGGTAAATTAATTCTGAAATGGCCTACTGCCAGATCACCAGGACAGTTGGATCACAGACCAGCTTGTTAAAGTTTTACAAACGACCCCAATTTTGCCGCTGATTGACTTACAAATAGTTTGAAACAAAACTCGCGCAGTCCTTACACAACTTTTCGCTTTTCTCTCCCCACACACTACATACTAGTAGTACCAGGAAAATTTAAAGTTTCCAAATTGGTTTCTGGGCCGCGGTGGTGGTCGGCCACTGGGCTGCTCAGCCTGGGTGCCAGAAGTGAAAACTCCGAAGCGATCACTTGTGAACGTCACTTCCGTAATACTCGCTGGCTGCTTCCACAGCCATGAATTGAAATCGGAGTCGTCTTTTCTTGTTACTGCAATGGGTTCTGTTCATACTGCATGCACTTTATGGCTCATCCTGTTGACAGATGATAAAAAACGTGTAGAGTTGAGAGCAATCACTGCGGAGGAGGATGCTGGCAAAAATAGCGCCTACTTTGCTCAGCGGCTCACTCGCCGGGTGCCGTTTTATCCTCGTGCGCTTCAAGCGGGGAGTGAAAGCTCCATGGCTATTGTTATTCTCTTGCTTTCTCGGACTCTTCTTTCCGTCTTAATTTGGTCTTGAGTTTTCCCAGTTGAAATGTAGCCGGGAACAGATTTTGCCGTTGTTCCACGAGTTAAATTGATGTAGGATCGCCACGAAATGGTTCTCGCCCGGAGAATACTTGCTCTTGATGAGATTTCGTAACAGCCTAACGGCTTCGTGAAAGTCTCACCATCAATTGTTCATGGCTTCTCTGTTTTGCTCCCGCAAACCCGCCGCAGCCATCAGCTTCCTCCCGAGCGTCAGCCAATCAATAAGGCATCTGAGTTTGACACAGTACGTTTTTCACGAGACATGCTTAGCTGCTGCACTTGGAACAGCTTCTCGATCGTCATGGAAACTGACTTTAATGTGGATGAGAGGCTGCGTTTTACTATGTCTGTACATTTGGGTGGAATTTGCTTAAAATATCTCAACGTTTGACATAGCCATTAACCCGAGTCTGTGGCCGATACTACATTCCCTGAGATAGAAAGAATGGTAATACCCTACACCATACATGGAGAAAGAATGTTTCACTCGCATATTGTACAGGCTGTGAAAGTGTACTCTGTACCGCAATTTTCTCGGCTGTGGTTCTGCTCATTTGACGTTACAATTAATAATCTGGAAGCTCGAACTGGTTCTGTCCTGAATGAAAAAAGCAGTGATGTTGCTGGCTCGCTCGCCGTACGTTGGGAAAGCGTGCTTTCTCCAAGTTACGGGCCACGAGTGCGAAACCCCATGCAGGGAATGACGGCTGGCCTTAAATGTCTGTCAAAGTGCAAGTATGCTAGTGGTGTATTGCATCGCTTTTGCGGTTTTTCCCACTTTGACATCCAGGGCCATGTCATTACAAACGAGTTATGTATTTCACACCCCACAATTCACACATTCCTCCGCATTCCGAGCCTGTAGACCCGTAGATTAGATTCTGTTAGGAAATTGGTATTGCCATGTCACTTACGAGGCTTCATCGTCTCATTCCTGGAGACACGGCCGATTCCATCTCCTTCAGCACATTAATTGTAAACGGGGGCTGGCACCCCCCACTGCTTGTCGTGTACGCAAACTGACTAATTGCGTGGCCCGAATTCTCTCCTTGTCCGCCATCAGTCACCTTGTCAGCTTCAAAGATCTTTCTCAAGTGTTAGTAAACCTTAGCGTGGAAGAGTCTGTTGTTTTGTCTTTGGCGGATTGCATCAATTTCCGCATTCGCTTCTATCCATTGGCTTCATTCTTTTGTCGCCACTACATTCTGTGCTCACATTTACTTGCAAATGTACATCAAGGCAGAATGGAGGGAGCTGCTCTTGAGCAGCATGTAATAGGATTTACATTAAGCTGAAACAGTCGCCGAGCTTCTTTCTTGCCCTTTATCTGCGAGAACAAAGGGAGAATAGTAAAAGGGGACGACGCAGTGAATCATATGTAGTTACCACACGGCCATGCCGAAGACCAAGCTTGGATGTCCATTCTTTTAAAATAGAGCTGACAATGTCCTCTCATTTCATCCGACACCTAATCGCAGGTATTTTTCTACCGTGGTAGCAGTTCATTCATTTTTCCATGATATGTTAATGGCTTTGAAATAAAAGGTTGCAGGGCTTTCAACCACTGAATCCTGTTAACGCATACATTTTTAATGAGAGGAAACATGCCGTGAAGGAAGGAATGACACAATCATTGACTAGGGAATTGCATATTTCCACCTCAGCTGTAATGACAATCTATTATTATTATGATTATGTTTACTCTGACAGACTGAGGAGGTCGCATAAACAAGAGTTGGTAGACTCAGCCTGGCTTTGATCTAGTTGCGGCTGGAAAAGTTGGCACGAGGTTCCCACTTCAACTGTGCTGCCAATTCATGGCGTGTCATCCACAGGAAATGAACACTAAACACAAAAAGACTCAAGTTTGACACAAGGAGAGTGTCTTCATATTATATTTTACTAGTAAATACAAAAAGTCAACGTGTACATAGCGCTAGCTATCAGATTCACTACGAGGCTTAGGTTCGTCATCCGCGACGCTTTCAAGGGGCACAGGGGATATTTATAAAGATCTACGAAAGAGCGTTAGGACAGCAGACATTAGTGCAAAAGTGTGGAGGTGACAGAAGTATGTCAAAGGAGCGTCTTTGGCTATGCTGGAAAACATAATTGGTAGATGTGGACAAATGACGCAGTTCTCACGCTGTTTTATGAATTTATATCACCAGATGCATATTTGCTCTCACCGGTGAGAAATGGATGGCAGGGGAGGAAATGCATCTTGAGAGAGCGACAAGTTTCCGAGGTAGTTAGGGCATGACTGGCAGAAAAAGAAAGTTGGATGTCTGAGAGTGGAGAGTTTTTATGGAGAAATCCGAGCTGAGTGTTGACTACTGATTTGTGTAGATTCGGCGGGCTGATCTATTTTCCTGTATTGGAGTTCGCACGTGACAACTTCTCATCGGTTGAAAAGACGGAATGCAAACAACGCCATCATCAAGTATAGAATAGCCCATTGTCGTCCCAATTATTTCACGAGGTTCTCACATAACTGAGTTGGTAACTCTCGACTCCACCTGTTCTCTCTCGGAAGGCTGGCGTCTGTCCTGTATAAAACATGGCGGCTGATTAATGTCATCTGGTATTGTTGGGCGTCCTCTCCCAGACCAATTTTGTCGGGTGTGGGTGGTTTTACCTTCACTGAGCGTTAGCTGACAGTGCATATGAATTGTTGCTTGCTGATGGCGAATCGTCAAGAGAAATGGAGCGAGCCGGAAAAAGAAGGGAAAATATTTTGCAGTTTCAGAGATTTTCCTCTGCCATGCTCCTCTGCATAAGGAGGGAAGATAAGAGATGGAAATGGCAGTAAGTCAGAGAGATTGGTGGCCGACTCCAAGTGCTGTAGGGTGGCAGAATTCCCTGGTAGTTGAACAAATGGAGTTTGTGCCGGATAATGTTTGAATCCCACGTGCCGAAAGGAAAAGTGACTGGGAATTGTGACTGAAGGGTACAAGTGAGAAAAAATCCAGCCTGGCCCACAGCATTTTATGGATTACTTTTACAACTTAAGGATGGAAGAAAATTCCGTAATAAAAATCTGCCTACTCAGGAAGACGAGGGAAAGAATGGCCTTTGTTTTGGTCTGTCTATACACTCTGACTGGGAGAGGGAGAGGTGGGAAGGTATAGTACAAGACATGCCGAGTCCTGATCCATTCAGGCTATTTTGCGAAGAAGAGAGAATAAAATTTTCGCGGCCCGCCTGCATGGATTTGGAGCGGGTTTCATCTAAATTATAATCCGACTCAAGTAGACTGGGCGATTGTTGTTATACTTGTAAAAATTTCGGTTGTTGGACATTGAGGATTGGAGTACGGCTGGAGGGTGCAGGTACGGTGGATGCATTCCGGCCTATTTTTGTCCTTTGGTCCAATATATTCATTTCACGTAGATCGATAAAAAGTAAAGGATCATTTCCTCGCACAGTTCTGTTCCTCCTACCCCAGGACGAGTTCCGGCACTGCTTTCTCTCCCCCGCGTCTAACCCATGTTTACATGTATTGATCCGGGACGAAAGTGAGAGTAGGACCGAGCTGAAGAACTCGCTTCAGGAGATGAACGCACGTTTGTAGGAAAGATGCTCGAGAAAGCAAAACACATCTACTACCCGACAAATACAATACCTCTTTCTCTACTTTGCCATTTTCTCTGCCATTCATTCTCAGAGTGTAGTGTAGCGTGCCTCCCCTCACTCAGCACCCGAGTGAGCGGAACCACACTTGAAACATATCTATGTAGAACACTAGCTATTTTTCTTCTCCTCAAATCACGCTTGCACTTTCGCCGATTCCAACAAATTCTGCCACTGCACACGCTCATATTTAGCAAACGTATACGAGGAGTCAAAGAGGTAACAAACATTTGGTCTCCATTTGTAGTGCAGGAGCAGAACCTTTTACTTTCACCAGAGCAGTAAGCACCTCGGAATTTAAAATTACTACGACCTCATCACATTATTCCTTTCATGCTTCGTCTACAAACATTTACCACTTTCCCTCTCCATTTTACTGCATCCAAATGAGATCTAGTAGTCCGTTTTCAAACTGCGCTCGCATCCCGTGCAGGTGAGCAAAGTGAAAGTGCGAGAGCTCAACCTCCCTGGAGATGCCCGGTGCGTAATGTTTAAATACAGGGAACATGTTTCTCCTGAAACAGTTCGCCGCTAGGACCAAAAGTCACTTTTATTTTTCCAGCCGTTCGTCCAAGTGCTCCCGCCGTCTAAATTTTTGATACTTGTCTGAGCTGTGACCTCATAGGAGTTTTGTGAGATTCCTTTTACTCGATTAAAAACCGGGAGTTTTCCCTATCTTAACAGTACATTAAACCGTATTAAATGCAAATAAAACGGAAGCGGGACACCCTGGTCGCGTTCGCCTGGGCAATCGTGCCTGGTTCGAAATTCCTTTCTTTCGTGCTCTGCTCTCATAATCAGGTATGACTTTACGTGGGACAGTTCCTGAAGGTTTACCTCGGAAGGAGACAGGTCTGGAGGAGGCTGAAATGCTGAACGGCGTGCTGTAAAATGGCACGCTGTTATCTTGCACAAATTAGACTAGACAAGGAATTAAGTTAGGCGAGATGCTTGCCATTGTCACAAGGCTTGTTCCTGTATTCCCAACTCGTGAAATATCCACGGATTGACAGTCTCATATATCAAGAAAGTAAACTTGTTCCATGCCTCTCAAAAAAATATTAGCTTAATCTAATATATCATCCCGGAGGGCACGACAGTCCAAATTGCATGCTTAGAAAGTAATATCCTAGGAGATACCAGAAGGTGTCTCCGTGCTACCGCTCCAGGCTCTTGACTTTACCTTATATGATATTGCAAAATTGAGTCACATTGAGAGAATTTGTGACGGGAAAGTGTGTGCTGCAATTAAAATCAGGAGATTAAACATTGAGACAATTTCCTTTTCTTTTACAGGCCCACCCCTTTCGCTTCAGCCCCCAGCCAAGGTTGCTTCATCATCTGAAAACCAAGAGAGTGACCCCCGTCTTGTCGAAGACATGAGATGATTGCTCACACGTCACGGGGAACGTAGACAAGAGGGATTTTCAAGTCCGGTTCAGTGGAGCAGGACGGAGTGAAAGTATCGTTTCAAGTAGCCGTGAAATTTACTTTCTCCGTGGTACTTTCTCCAAGGCTTGCTCCTTCACTGCGGTAGCGCACTACATGTCCCAAGAAGAAGGGAGGATCCTCAGGATTAAAACCAAGTCATTTCCTTGTGATTTCGGTATTGAAGTGTCGGCGCACAGTTCGTCGACGTCCTTGTAACCATTATAATTCATACGGCAACAATCAGCCGGTTCATCAGTCTGTGCAATGCAACTGATGGCCCTAAACGCGCTTCTTCTCTTCGATGCAATCTTCATCTTCTTCCTATTTCTAGTTTCGGTCTCTTGCCTCCTGTATTACTTACCACTAGTACCGCCTTCGCGGTCCTCACATCACCAACAGCTCGTAACCCTAGCCGACATCGAGAGTGCTACTTTGGCTGACCCGGCAACGCACATAGTGGCAGTGGATCACTTTGAACGTTCCAAAAGCCGCAAAGATAATCCTATTGAAACTGTATGATGATACGTCAACTTCCTTGTGGACTTCCGCAAAAGTTTCCGCCTGTAACACCATATTGCTCCGCAGTCCCCAACATGTATGCCTTTCCTTTACTAGTTTCTCCGGACTCAGTTTTACATAACGGTTCTTCTTCGCGCATGGCATCACAGCAGTACAGTAACCGCATCACCTTGATTCTCCAAACTAAGCCCTTTAAGCTCATTGGCGAACAAGATCGTTCAAGACCCTACTTTAAAAGCGAATTTAGTAGGCTACGTTCCTTTTGAAAATAAAAAAATAACTATCACTGGGGCTCTTTTTCTGCTCTGATGTACCATATCTTTCTCTTATCGTGTGATTCTTACTTGAGGCCATATACTCGTTTCGATGAATCGTATATGTAATAAGCTTCATCATTTGTATCATCATTACTCGGGATAATCAGTGATGCATATCTCTACAGCCCTGGAATTGTTTGTCATGAATGATAACGTGATGCTGACAATATAAATAACTTTCTACGCTAGCGAAATATCAAATACGTATCATAACATGACGTCTCGTGCTAAGATCCTTTCCTTGCCGAAAAAGTAGTTCTGTTTCTCCTTTCGTTTACTTACACAGTTAACGTATCGAATTACTGTGTCACTGAGGCCTGAAACTAGCTGTTAAAGCGTCATATAAGTTATTGTAGCAGTTCAATTCCTTTGACAGGGGTTCATCAGCGTAAACTATTACGTGAGTAGAGATTTGGACATGTAGGGCTAAAGTTGTAGCGTTTACTGCATAAAAAATGACTCTGAAAAATTATAAAAAATCTAACGTACCTCAGTTCCATTTATTTTCACAAGCCTGCGTCTGCTGGAGGCGAACTGACTCTGATTTTGTAAGATGGTTCGTGTAGGACGGAGAGAAAAGTGGCCGGTACGGGGAGCAGCTTTTAGGTACACAGGTTCGCGGCCGTTATTGGTCAGCCTAAAGGACCAATCAACTTAGACAGGAGGAAACGTCTCTTTCATTTACCGCTAGAAATTTTCCCCACATTCAGTAAGAAAGGCTTGAAAGGGAATTGATAAGCAGCCTTGGTTCCTTATGGCTTCGAAGCAACAGATTTCATGTTCTAGTAAAGCGAATGTTCATGAACCCGAAAACCGGACTTTTGTAAAACTCTGTTAGGACTAATTCAATGGCCCGCTTTAAAGAAAATGTTTTTTTGTAAGCTCGGTTTTCACAAATTTCAGCTCGCCTTGCTTTTTGTGCATGTAACCATGACATCGGTCTGCGTTTATTTGAAGAAAAAGGACCTATACTGTTCTCTCACTAAGTTGTGTACCAAGAAAGTGATGAAAGTATGTATTCCTTCATTGTCTAACGTAAAGGTGTCATGATGAATACATTTCGTAAACTTGTGTTAGCATTGAACTACAAAGTTATATTCTAGTAACTACCTAGTAACTAAGGTACTCAAACATGTAAGCTCTGCGATAGCTACCTTTAACTAATAGAGGTTAAGGACAGGATTGGCTATGCGTAATTAATAAGTTGCCGATATGTTGAAATCATACTTTATTACGGATGTGATGCTGGTGTGGACCACGCCGTGCATCTACTTGTACTGTCATACGTACTGTTAGCCACATTGTACATCTTCAAATTACAGAATAAAAAGTTAATACAGCCCATTAAGCACCTGGCCGTGGCAATACTTGACTCTCTCCTCAACGACAGTGTGCATGGCACATTTAATTCCGTTTTCGGTGGAGACACGGTGCAATCCCACAACTTGATTTTGGTTCGGTGAGATTTACCAAGAAGGGAGCGTTACTTTTCCAAAGAGTTTCTCCCTCCTTCCATCGACGTGGCAGACAGCAATGTTGATTTTTCTTGAAGAGCGAGAGCAGAGAAGGGAGAGACAGAAGCTTTCAGTTTGTGCTAGCGTAGGCCTTAATTCTTTAAATGTCAGCGTGAATTAGGCGAGAGATGTTGGACGTTCGGTGCCAGTCACGAGAGAGGACTGGAAACTTGACACGAGTCGACCGCGGCCTCGATTACATCCGGTCTGTGTGAGGTGTGCCCAAACTCTTCCCTTGGCCCAACTTGGACTTAACTCTTTTAGAAGTGGAGGAAAAAGAAAAGGTTCTTTTCGTCCACACAGATGACTTGAATGAGAGTAGATAGAAACCGCTCATTCCCCCAGATTTAATTGAAGGTAATTTTTCCCAAGTAACTAGAGCTCGTTGATTCAGCGTCATGTGATGGCAATAATAAGCAGCTTGTGTGTGGGGAAATTCACCGAGGGAAACTTGCCGGCCGTGGCACTGAGGAAGGACTGATGGCGCTTCAAGTGATGATGACCTGGTCTGCACCCTTGGCTCGGTAATTAATTTTAGTAATTCCCGGAGCTAACAGTAGTGCTGGGAGAAGGGGGGAAATTAGTCGGTTGGCGTGTATCAGAGTGTTTGACTCGGGGGAAATTTGCCAGCCGCCGAGGAAACAGGAAAATTTACACAACTTTACACGACCCTATTAGCCAAATATGTCGACTCTTGTCACCTCTCATACAAATTCAGTTATCTCCTCCCTGCCAGCTTCTTCCAGACTTCTTAATTACTTCCCGTCCAAGGACTTGTGAGTCGTTTACTATGTTAATATGACGTTGTATGACATGAAGCTCGTTACACCACTGCCCCCGGTCTAGTTTTTCCTCCAGTTGGAGGAGATTGAATGGGAAAGCTGTAATGGCTGCTAATCTGAAATGTAATGTGTGCTGGGAAAGAAGGGCGGAAGTTCGTTAGCTACCACGTCTCTTTCAATCCTTTACAAACTTGGTTTATGTTTGCTTTTCTCGCAGGAAATTCTCCTTATATGAATGAAATTATTGTAATGAGAAAAAATTTGGAGGAAACATTTTGAAAAATGGGCATATGCCAAAGAATGAGGACTCCCTGCCTGTGCCTCATGTACACTTCCTTCTGAGAATTCCTTCTGGCTTTTCCCTCAATGGCTCCCGCCGATACACTACCCTGCTCTGGTTTTGAAAGAGACCATATGATTCTTGAAGCCACCATCAAATAGCAATAAAGTAATTACCTGCTGTGGGTAGACCGAGGGTCCACACCGTGGCTTGAGGAGGTGAAGGAGATTTAAAGCTCGTTTCCTGCAATGGCAGGGCGTGAATGCTTGTAAAAATCAGGACGACATTAAAGTGCCGACAGGTAAGTGAGTTGTTACACACGTAGTAGGGCCTTTTGCTCTGGTGTGCATGCAGTGCAGACGGATGATGTAAGAGAGACGGTGGCAGAAAATGATATTTATACGACTTTTTTATGCTTCCGCACAAGGAGAACGTGTGAAAACTGGTGAGAGGAAGTGAAAGTTGGGCTGGTTCTACATGTTGCTTGGAAGGCATGTGTGTGTGATAGAGAAAAGAGGGCAACCGGATGGGTAAAATAGCTTGCATTTGTACCGACTTCCATGCCATCACCTCATTCGCGGCATTCATCATTCATTCAGTCAACAATGTGCAATAAGGGGACCATTGCCTCTCTGGAGACATGTCATAAATAAATCCAGTCTAAAAACTTTCACTTCAACCGCCAGTGATACGAGCAAGGAAGTAAAATCCTATGCTTCTGTGCAACCTGTGTAAACAACCTCAGCAAGCACGTATCCATTAAGCCATCGGAAGGATCACCGAGCATGTTGCCATTACTAGCCCTCAGGAGAACAGCAAATCCTATGCAGATAGGAACGAGAAATGCTCAAGTCGGCATGGAAGAAAATTCATTCAAATACCCCAGACAGAGTCAAAGCTAAAAGGAGTTGCAACCTCTATGGCGGAGTTTATGAAATTCCTTACCGCGTGAATACAGTTATTTATGCGGCTTTTACACCAAGGCGCGTGCATACTTGACGTTGTTTTCCCCATCCTCCTCCTCTTCCCACATGCCCGAATTCGTACACAGAGACAGAGACAAACATAAAGTGGAATAACCGCAAATTCTCACTTATTCTTTTAACATTTTCTATTTCATTTCCTATTTTTTTGCTGGTTCTGGTTCCGCAAGCATGCAAAATGCTCCAACTGTAACCATTCTCTCCCCTTACGGCGTTTCCTCTTATCTCCTCCGCTTTGGTTGGTTTGCTTGCATCCTTGTGACAAATTCCTATAACTCGATACTTTACTCACTCTTTATCTTTATCAACTATGAGTTTTTCCACTCTGCTTCCTTCAGCTCCCTTTGTTATCTTTGCCGTCTTTGATTCCATCCATGAGTTGCCGTGTCGTCCGGTTTGCGGTGAAATTCTCCAGCCTCTTGAATTTTCCTTTATCAACAACAATTCTTTCTTTTTCCACTCACTGCTTATCGCATTATAGGACGGTGTGGGCTGGTAGGTTTTTTACACAGCAACGTACTTTTTTTTACCTTTGTTTGAATTCATTAAAATCCTGTAAAATTTCTCTGAATAGCTCTGCTCTGACTGAGACGGGAAGGAGAATGTTGTGTGGTGAGAGTCCTACGTTCAAAATCCAAGCAGCCGCTCTTCACCACGGACAGAAAGGCAGGACGATGTAATGAGTTTCCGTACCGGAGTTTGTAAGAGACCACTGTTCCATGATTCCTAACGTGGATTCTGTCCGCTTACTTTTTTTCCAGTTTCCAAGCGAGATACTGTGAAAAAAGAGATGGCCAGGAGTCATTCATAAATATGAATAGAATCAATGCTGCAGGAATCATGAATGTTGTAGCACGAGAAGTATATCGTCTAGATTCAAATATGGATGAGACATAGGCAGTGGCAAGCATGAAGCGAGGAAATATCCTCAGGTCACGCAGAAGTAAATTTGCTTAGAGATTGCTTGGCGAAAATTACGACTTTGACGGTCTGTACGTTCAGCTCGCCAGTCTGATTCCAAATGGTCCTTGCTCCAGAAATGTGCACGCTGTAACTGCATAAATTACCGCATTTTATTTACCATTTCTTGGTGATACCTGAGTCGAAAATTACCTCGATGAAATCCGTGGCTTGTTCATTCCATCACAATTGATGAAGGGGGTGAAACCTCAATCCTTTTTGTTCACCCCTATCAGTGTCCGTGTCCGCAATGAGCGCAGAGATAACTACCATCGAACTCTACTGCAAGAATTCAAGGGTGGGGAGAGCGGGAGAAAGCTACCCAGAAGAGCAGATACAAGAAGTTAATGAACGACTGATAGAATACATGGAAACTTACCCGCTTAAAAGGTTCGCTTTACTTGAATTCTGCCAATGCACAAAGTCGCTTGACCTTTTGGTCAAAGCGAATCAAGGTTTAGTAGGCGAGAAGACTGTCCAAGTAAACCCTGTTGTATTCAATGGCCTAACTCTAAACTGTTCCCAGATGATATTTTAGAGCGGGAAACAATCTTCCTGTCCCACATGGTTCAGTCCATGCCAACAAGGATATATAAGAGGACTTTTGCTCACAGCAAACAACTACGCAAAATGGGGGCTCATCCGCGGTTTATGGGGGATGGTAGACACCAAGTAGATGGTCTCATAGATTTTTCCAAGCCTGATGACAATGGACCACGCGGTGCCATTTC
>VRMD01000567.1:0-24426 GCA_009872375.1 Sminthurides bifidus
TTTACTCGCCAACACTAAGTAGGCAGTTAGCGCTAGTCAGTCCTTATCCTCGTCGTCATAGCCGGAGTAACCATGAGTCATCGTGAGGTAAGGCTGACTTTGCACCCATCCGGTTTGTTCTTTTCATACATTTGGATTAAATGCAGAGAGACAAAGAGGAGGTAGATTGTAGAATTGCAAATTTCCTACCGAATTAATTAACGTTTGATATAAACCGTAACGACAACTAATTTTAGCAGTGATTTTAGCCTCGTATGGAAATGTGAGTATGTTACCAGGTGAATTTGATACTTTAAAATTACTGAGTACCGGTGTTCCTTCGCCTAGGTGTAAGTTTGTGAGAAACTCCATGCTGTGCTAGTTGGTAAAGGCACAGAGCTTTCAGTAAAACGGAGGAGTAGTTTGTTCTCGTTCAGTGAATCAGTAAAAATACAAAGGTGAAATAGAATGGAAAATCAAATAGTTTTTGTAATCAAGTGCGTAAATGTTCAAATGGAATTTTCAGTGACGTCATATAACAGGCTCGTTAGGTACCGCAGTTTTCAAAAAGTCCCTCTTGTCGTCCTGCTGGCTGAGTGAACGAGAATCACCAAGTATTATAGGTCTAGCTAATAGTGTAAATACGTTGTCGCAGAGTGAAAGCTCTGTGGCTGAGGCGCTAAGGATCAATTTAACCTACTGAGAGGAAGTAGTATACAGTGAAAGCATATAATTGAAGGAACATGTACACCTGTCCACGTATATCTGCGTTTGGAAAATGAGACTTACTGTAAATGTTAAGTAGGAACTGTATCGATAGATATATGCAGGTAAAATTTTATCCACACAAATCATAACATGGTTCAAGTATTCGTTCGTACGCATGTGCAACAGTGCGTGGTTTGTAGTTCTGTTCAGAGTGAAAAAAAATGAATGGAATGATGTCACAAGACGTTTAATCACTATGTGAGGAAAGTCATCAAGTTTAAGCAACGTTTTTCCCATAGTTAACACTTTTATCACCGCCTGAACTTTTCAGATTTAAGTAGACTTGTTTTAGACTCGGGTTTTTATTTAGTTCATTTTATTGTAGCCTTATGATTTAACCACGGCGGTTCTTCTGAAGTTGGTGGCTCATCCACATATTCTACTTTCAGTATAATGTGCGACTGCGCAGGTCAAGAAAGTTAATGTGGCCGAGATCAGGAGTGGACAGCCACGGTCTTGGTCAAGGATAGATACTATAGGTTTTAGATCCCGTGCAGTTTCATAATGTTTTAGAAATCCTTTACAATGCATTGTGTTTATGCCTGGTTATGATATGTATGGAATATGGATTTAATGATTTTAGCTACTAACATAATATGATTGGGGCTGCAATTTTCTGTGGACGCGTAAGAGAGGAATAATGCTTTTGTTACCTGCATGAATCATTTTCGTGAATGAATTACAGTTATAGTAGATGATGTATTTTGTCCTCTGGACGTTACTATGACAGAGATACAGGGTTTTAAGACACCAAAAAATAACATATAGTTGCAAATACGTACATGTTCGTATAAGTAAATACATACATTTGTAAGCGTAACAAATAGCTTCGGGTGGATTGAAGCATGTCGAGTAGGTCGCTATGACTTGTAGCTCTTACTTGGTGTAATCCTGTGTATTCTAATGCTAAAATAATAATAAACGGTAGTTGAGCACAGTCACAGACTCCTGTTCTATTTTTCAACCTCATTCTTTCATATGGTACATTGTCGAGGCCAGGGAGAACTCAACAGCTGTCAATGCTCTCGACGGTCAAGTCCAGAGCTCTTCAAGGTTCCTACGTAATGCAGTGATTACAATTAGTTTGCCAATGATTTACAGTTAATAGGTTTCATTCTCAAACGACTTTTGAACATACTCCTACGAGGCTTCTTTTCTTGGTTCATGAACCAATGAATTTTAAAAGAGTTGCATTTGCAGAATTCGTGGCGACGAATCATTAATTACTAACTGAAAAAATCGCCGCGTAACTACGAGTACACAAATACAATCTACAGCATGGTTTATTGAAATGGTCAATAGTACTATCGTTTGCGCAGCAGATAATGAACGACTATTAGAAAACACCTTTAGTCATGTACGACATGCTTATTTGTTATTAGTATTCTTATGAGTAACAGCAAATACAGTCTTACAGAATAAATCAAAAACTATGCGATGTTTCTTGAAAATCATGCGATCTTGTGTTTTTGTGCACCTGAACTTGAAACTGGTGACGTTCATTACGCATCCATTGGTTTTACGTTTTTATTCCCACAAAGAAGCAAATGATGAGAACAATAGATTTTTTGCCGAGTTCATCCCATTTTAATGGACATCTGAAAAGGTAGGGAAATCGGGCTGGCTTCGCTGAAACAGTTACGGCCACAAGGGAGTGGTCGCATGGATGTTCAGAAGCAATGAAAAATTTTAATTTTCAATATCACTTTCAATCGTATGGTACACACGAACACGAATCAGTTAAGGACGGAATAAGGGACTGGTGAAATAGAAGCGCCAGTTGGCCATTTAGATGCTATACGAAGTCAAGTAACAAGGAAGTGCATTTGTCAGAGAAGTGCCGACGTGATTTGGAAAAATTCTGATGCATTGAATTCGAATTATCTCGATTGAAAATAAACTTGCTTATCATGTCAAAGTCTTGGTGGAGCTACCTGGCAAATAGCTGATGGAAATCGCATGACACTAATACATTTATGCATGGTTCTAAGAAAATTTCATGCGACCTTTTTCACCACATTTACTTGCAGCTGAATTCAAAATGACCGCAGGCTGTAGACATGGTGGCACAGCAACATGACCTTAAAGTTGTCTTTTTCATTTGTTTGTTCCAGCAACAACTGCAGCTCCAAATTTGCAGATTTATTAGAGTTAACAAATCGCCAAAAAACAGAAGATTTAAATTCCTTCTCTCAATGTAAGAGTAACAGGCCCGAGTGCTATTGTTCCTGATTTTCTTCATGAGACGGATTTTTTACAATTCACGGCTATCTTGATTACACTCTGTCGACAAAAACGGGATGCAGAAACCGAGGGGGCAAATAACAGTGTCTTTCATATCCCCAGAAAGCTCGTCCAACGGTAAAAGGAATCTACAGCCGTGCAATCGCATCGTTCTCGTCGTAGAGCGCCATCTAGGCACGAGCGTCTGAACCGCGAGAGATGCTCTGCATCTTTGTTCGTTTTCTTCCTCCTTGCAAGCATATTCTTTTGGCAGGTATCATCATCTTTGCCATACAGTTTTGAATTAAAGATGATGGAGTTATGTTTATGGCGACACTTGTATCCACCTTATTGCACTGAGTTTGTCCACAGTATTGTTAGCCACCCACTAAATCTGCCGAACCGCGTGACAGAAACCGATCAAAGACACGAAGGTAGATAAACAGGGTGGTCAAAATTAACGCAGCTACAACTAACATGCTATCAAGAATCTACGTTAGGAAAAAATGACGTGATGTGGATGTCATTGCATAAGATAGGGCCTTGGAAACGGACGAATTTTCAATTCTAGACAAAGTTATTTCCTCCCCATTCCGAGATGACAATTAGCCTGACGAAATTAACGAAGAGGTTAAGAGAAATTTACTCCTGCTTCGACTCAAGGGCATTGATTTTGGTGAAATCGTAACGTTATCGAAGCGGAATGAATTGCACACATTCGTTCATCCACTCCTCCATTGTCACACACAAATGATGAGACAAGAGTGCTTGCTCCGAGTCAAAAGGCCTGAATCCCTACGCCTCTGTCAAATGTGGTTGAATGAACTAATTGATTACATCAAGTACTGGCCATCAGAGATAACCCTGTAGGCTGCCTTCAGCTTGTAGAAGTGCAGTGGAGCTGTAGGAGAGGAACTACGAAAAGGTGTGTAGATTTTTAGCAGGACGAGTTTGTGGTGAGCGCACTTTGTTTTTAAAATTCGATAGCTTTCACTCTTCACTTGAGCACTTTCACAGGGGTATGAAGCTCAAGTTGGAACTGCTACTCTTTAATTACCATTCGGCTCCTTGTGGACGTGAATCTTTCAGCCCGTGACAGTTGACAGAAGAACGGTCGCTGGAAAACTGTTATTGCGCCTGGATGAACAATACGGACATGCCTAATTGCACAAAAATAAATGTTGGTTTAACTCTGTTGACGAGTGTTTCTGGTCGAAAAAACATTTGTGCGTCAAGAATGTGCTACCGGTAAGTAGTGTGGCATAGACTCCTCGCAGGATACTACTGGGAATCCAGGACCTGTTTTTCTGAAAATAAAATCCCGTTCCTCCTTAATTGAGAGAAGGCTTAAATTTTGAGATGCTCTTATATTGTATATTGGACGGAGGAAATTCTAGAACATAGTTTTATTGCAACTTTTTTACAGTGTCATAGATGATGGTGAACTTATTGACCAGGAGCCGTAGCTCAATGCTATCTTTAAAAAAATGTAGGCTTAGACTTTTAATGGAGTTGCAATGGACAGCAGCTATCTAATACAAGTTTCCAATGGATCATGCAAATAGAACCGTTAAATACAATCGAATGCAAGCTAAAATGTGTTGCGATGCGCGGAGAAATCAGCAACGGCGTCCGGATAAGTCAAGGATATGAAACACGAGGTAGACACCAGGTAGTAGCTCGTAACTAATGTAGCAGTTTTTAATTTTGTCGAAAATACCAGCAATTTTTCAGTAAGGTGTGTTGCATTCATTTCCAGTATAGTTTTATCGAGACGTGAATTAGAGTCGATGCGTTCCCGAACAAGGGGTGGAGTAATCCTTCAAAGGAAGACGCTGGAATTGAGCAGCTACACACAAGATGTGTAGATGAGAGGGAGTTAACTTGATTTTCGGTATGGATTTGCGAGAAAAAGAATTACATGGATGAGTCGGGCAGGAGGAGTGTGCGAGAGGAGAGAGAGAAAGTACTAGGAGGATCAGAATGGTAATTTTTTCCCCATCTGTCAGTCTGTAAGGAAAGAATCAAATCAAATGGCCGCAACATCTTTATCCAATGGATTTTTATTCTTTTTTTGTTCTTCCCCTGCGTCTGTTAAGCTCTCGGTCTAGAGATATTTTTCGTTGAGATTTCTTCTCTGAATTTAATGTGAATGATGTCTCCTTTCGTCTTGATGCTCGGTTCACTTCTGGTGAGATTCAGGATTCGGAGTAGACGTTGCCTGGATGAGGGAGAGGATGTCGGAAGGAGGAAGATAGAGTGGACGAAAAAAGAAGAGGAAAGAGAAGGTATCCATTAGGAATTTTTGATGTGAATTTCTTTTGGCCCTCGCTAACATGAAGCAGCGCTCATGATTCATTCTGATGTCTGCAATTTATTAAATTCTCAAGGAGCTGTCAAAAAATATTGCTACTAAGTGACAAACTAAAGCTTTTAGCTCCGATACATTATTTACTTGTGAGCATGGGTAAAAATCTCAACAATGCAATCCCATGCTAGGTACGCCGTTCCCTTGATGTTCCATGTCGTGAGAGAGAGAGAGCGCTTATTTCAAATGCTATAAGTGATTCGATTCAGCTTAATAATAAATCGCTCCAATCAGCATTCAGAGCAAAACCAATACACAAACATGGGATATTTATGACGCACCCGTGTCAACATGGCTCTGTACGAAGGAATCTGCTCCGGCAATAACTCATCTTGCCCAGTTCAAAAAGGAATCCTGACGCTTGAAGTTGTTGTAGAAAATATACATTCTTTATTTGCTTTCCATCCCATTCACTCTAGAAATTTTACATGTATGCGTTACAATAGCAGATATTTACAATTGGATCGGCCATGATGCGCCGTCGAAGCCATGGTGATTTCCCGCTACTCCCACAGCGATAGGCCAAGGCTATAGAAGGAGGGGACATCGCATCGGTGTTACTTCGATGATGATACGAGGCTAATCCAGTTTTCCAGAACAACGTTTCAAGTCCAGTATCTGCCTTCTCACATGGTGGCAATTAAGATGGCGGGGCAGAGGGAATTTCCATGCTACTTTATAGCTTGATAGAGCTTTTGTAAGCTTTTGTAAAAACATTACTAATAAAATACTAAAAGATGGAAGCTGCAAAGGCTAGGAGGGGAAGGAGCAGTGTTTGCGCTTTGACCGACGTAATTCGTTTATATGATCGGATATGTATGTTTCGGGACGGGAGGATGAAACAGAAAGGTAATCTAATGTGAAGTTTAATAGGATTTCAAAGGAACCAGGGACGACCTTAGAGCAGTCCGGAAAAATATTCCATCAATCTCTGAAATGATAAATCTGCTTCCTGATTTTCCATCAGCCTCATATAAATAGCATAATAGAAGCTCCACAGGAAGCTAACAAGCACTAATGTCAACTTCCCATTGGGTGAAAGCACTCTATTTTTCCGTACAACACCATGGCTACATGTGGTAAAGGCTTTAAAGCACGGGACATACCGGTTTTGAAAACAAATGAAGACTTTGCACATGAGGATGATGCAGGATGCACGACAAGAGATAGAGAGTGAGAGATTTCCAAGCTCAGTGTGTGCATCCCCTGCTTCAAGATCATAATTACATAGACGGACGGATACAGGAGGACGAAACGAAATTGAAAACAGATTCAAAGGAAATGAGAAAGTGTGGTGGAAATTGTCTCAGTGCTTCCGACTGTATTTGCTTGGCGAGTTGCCTCTTTCACGGTGCGAGAGTGCATTACCCCATCAATTTTTTTGGCTTGGAGGTGAAAGGAGGAGAAAGCACGTCGGAACTTTGATGGGGCAGGTTTTACCTAGTTACGGATACGGCACCGGGACAAAGACGCGGCAAGAAGTAAACTATTACCTCCGGTACGGCACCACTTACCTCAGTTACTGAAGTTGAGCTAATTTGGACACGATCTCTCATTAACGACTGAAGTAAGTGGACGCGAGTTGGAGGGAAGCGAAGTAAGTTGTGTACTATTCTCCGTACTTACGAGTACGGAGAAAGGGAAAGGATATGGTTACGCCCTCATTTACTCTAGAACTATGGCTGGTCAGGGAAGGGAGGTAAGATGGGTAGCTGGGAAGAATGGTGGTTGCCTGGATGAAACTAATTACATGGGGTTTGGTAGAGAAAATGCCGGGCATTATGCATCCATAGCATGTGTGTGTCTATGTCATGTGGAGGTATTCGCCGGTTTGGATGAGTGGTTGAAACCAGCTGGGAAGGAAGAAGAGGATGGCTCACTGGCTCTCTGACTCTGTGGCTGACGAAGAGAAAGTGGAGTTGAGGTCCATTAGATAGACATGGGCGGATGGGATTTTAACGGAGGGAAAGACACATACATGCACACACTCGAATGCATTTTGTATAGACACGCCAATTTATTTCGCATCAGAGAAGGGAGAAGAGATAAATTTGGCTGTCCTCCGAAGGTTGCCTGGTGGCTGGTGAACGTCGTGATTTTCGGTGCCATCTCGGTGCCTATTTTCCTCTTTTCCTATTATTAAGCTCTGGCATTGCCCCCGTGGTCGTGCACCACCACCACTACTGATACGGCCGGAGTGGTGGATTTCCATCCAAAGTTGAATATTTTAGTTGCTCTCTCCGGTACAGGAGCGGGTATTATTTGCCTGAACACGGGTGGGAGGAGGACTAGAGAAAATTCCATGTGCATACGTGAAAAGTAAAAGATCAAGTGAAACGGATAGTGATCCGCACTACCTAGCGTTCCCGCGGGGAAGTGAGCTTATTCCGTCCGCACACTTTGGGAGAATTGGAGGAGGAAGAAGAAGAAGAAGAAGCTCCCTCCCGTTTGCTGATACTGATTTACTTCATAGCCTTTTTGATAGGTTGCCCGTGTCCGCACGGACTATTTATTGAGAGAGCGCATACAGGACTATTATGAACAGATTTTATTTCCTCATCCATGCTTGCTTATTTATATTCTTGCGGGAGTACCCATCCACGCTCACCCTCGCACACACAATCACACACGCACAAGCATTTCCCCGTAAGCTCGGAGGAGAAAGTCATGAGGACTTTGTACAAATCCGTGTGGAAGGAGCCGACGGCTGGAAAAATATGCTGGAGTTGCGGAAAGGATATGATGAGAATGTACCTTATCTTGAGTTGGACTCACTGACGGCCGTCCTGCCCTGCCTGTCCTATTAACTTGTGCTACACCTTGGAAAATGTGGTGGTGCAGCAGAGTCGTGCCTCCTCCGAGAAGGGAGACAAGTGCAATTTATCTCTGACTCACCAGTCCTGGGTGAAAACGAAGCCAAAACATCACGTCTATAACACCTCGGACTGAAATCGTTATCATCCCTCACTTGAAATCGGCCAAACCCTCCTCTTTTCTTTTCCCTCTTGTGCATTCCTTCATTTA
This sequence comes from Sminthurides bifidus, assembly GCA_009872375.1. Taxonomy (NCBI): domain Eukaryota; kingdom Metazoa; phylum Arthropoda; class Collembola; order Symphypleona; family Sminthurididae; genus Sminthurides; species Sminthurides bifidus. The sequence continues at coordinate 8,363 of VRMD01000567.1, forward strand.
CATGTGTGCCTCACCCCGGCAAGCCTATTCCGACCTACATGATCTTAGTTGGTGAAAACCACGGAGTCTTCTCACACCACGGCCCCTTGCAACAGCGTGATTTACGCATATCCTCCATAGGAATTGCTTCAAATCACTCCCTGCCACAAAGGCTTAATTCTCTTGGAATAAAATTTTTCCAGCCAATGGCTGAATTGTGGCATGGAGGACCGAGCTGCGCTCTTTGGTGCATATGGTCGCGGGGAATAAAACGGACCTCATTTTCTATCGGAATTCAGGTCTGGCTATAGAGACTCAAAGAACCTGGCTTCAATTCCACGGCTCTAAGGAAGATAATGAGGGAGCAGCACACATAAGTTCTGTTAATAAGATGAGGTTTTGCTTTCTCCCAGCTTTCTCCTTCCGTATGGTCTATAATAAATCATGACATTCTGAGCCTCGACAAGACATTTTCGAAAAGAAATCTTGTAACGGCCAAATGTACCCGCGCTAAAGTCCACGGACTTTGTTCATAAAGCACTTCTTTTTAGACCGTGTGAAACGCCAACTGGAATTATACAAGATCATCTAGCAGAACATTCATCTCTTGTCATGACCGAACTCAGTTTCACTCCGCGTTACACTTTACTCCAATCCACTTAACTTCCTGGGGCGGAGCAGTCCTCCATTCACATCATCCCAACGCCATTTCCATTGTTCCCCTCAGCAAGGACAATGAGAGAAATAAATAATTTTCACCACACCACAATCAACCTGACCTTCTTCTTAATCCGTTTTATTGATTCACAAAAATTTCCTACTGAAGTACTCCTCGTACCTCTTCCTTGAGCTTGATTGAGCAACATTCTCTGTCGGTATACACAGAGTCGAGGTTGGGTTTGGAATAACGGGGAAAAACTACGTGTGCTAGAACTGTCATTTTTTGCTTGATTTGACGAAAGTTTGTAAAATATGCGACATACAGTAGAATACTTTCACCTAACTTGTACACTTTTCCTGTATAGTCTGTTGATGTACTGATTTCATTCACCCCTGACCAGGTAACGACGAGTGAGTAGCGCGGGCTCTGGAATGTGGAATAAGGTATAGTGCCTATTGAGACGCTTATCCGCAGTATAAGTTGGGAAAACGGATGTAAGAGTCAGGTCACCTGGACTGAAGACTGGTGGTGAATTAGAATTAGTTTCCGAAGCATATGCATATTTTATACGTGTCGACCAATCAAAGATGGAAGTGTAGCTGAAATCAGAGGAGGAGATGCAGTTAGTACAAGTCTACTACACGGATTCCTACTTTTGTCCTTTCTCAACTTGAGCGAGACAATTTAAAAACTCTTGAAACCCCTTGCATTAATGCTGTGCTGTGCCAGGGAAAAGTTGTAGCTCCGGTAACGATACGACTTTGGAGCATGTTCTCGAATAATATATCATTGAATAAAGCCGCGGGGATTCGCAGGAAATGCTGCCTGACTTTTACCACCATGTATCTGTCTGGTAGACGTCAATAGAACCTTCGCTCACCTTTGCCTCCCTTGGCAGTTGGTGCACCAAATCATCAAAGTCAATCTTGCTCCTTGCTAAAAGAGGATAAGCGGAAAACCTCCCGTTTGCTTACATGCAATAACATCGTCAATATTCAATGCCGTCAGGCTACTATGCATCTGTACATACATTATGTACAAGCTGAGACTACAAGGTGGATGGATTTACGGTGGGCAATACCTCGGCGGTAATGGAGGTGTCTTGAGTGATTAACTGAAATGGGGCTAATTTTTTTAACTTGGATGAAAGACAAGGGCGTGATTTATTAATTTTTCCCATACATTTTTTGAAAATTTGCTATTTTTCAAAAAAGGGACAAGGAGACATAACTACGATGTGCTGAACAGTCCTATGTTTTGCTCAGCAACAAAAATTACTCGGAGCAGCCTGGGATCATGTCTGTGCATGTGTGTGGAAGCGTTACTATGGAGACAGTAAGGCAGGATAAGACAGACCAAGAATCAGAAAAATGTAAAAAAAATTCTGATCTAATATCCATAGACGAAGACAAAGAGAAAGTTGAGAGACTGATTCTATGCTCAAAAAGGTAGAAAGTCTGTGTGGATTTCTTGAAACACTCGAGAGTTGAAGTGGCCTGTAAGCGAAGCTAAACTGTTTGGCTTTTCTGGCAAGGAGTTTTGATCTGAGTAAAAGAAATAAGAGGAAGAAGAAATATGAAATTTTTAAGGAGCGCTACTTACATAAGTAATGTAAAAGTGTGTAAGTTTTGAAGCGATCTGATTTGGCTCGACGGAGAGTTTCCAAGTTTGTGGCGGATCGAAAGGAAACTTGTATGTGGTTGAATAAGTGGACCGAGAAAGGTTTCTGCCTTGTCTCAGGAAAAATATGTGTGCGGCGAGCGGATTGGTTTGCTTGATAGGATGAGAAATAAGAAAAGTTGAGAGAAGATGCTGTATGCATGAGTACGCTGTAAAAAAATCCTGGAGACCGAGAGAAAGTGACGGAGGGACATGTTTCATGTATGGAAATATGGAATTTACTATTTCCCGTAGATAATGCAATAATGTATTTGATTGATCACGGCGGACTGTGTGCCAAAAATCTCTTTTACAAGATTGGAAATCCAAAAACTCATTCCATATTCTTCAACTCTCCTCGCTACTTATGGCGTTTCCCATGGTTTGTGTGCGGCTTTCCATCCACATCCCTACCTCCATAAATTTCTCGTCATCTTCTCCTTCATTTTCTTAAAAGGGCCAGATCCTGTCCAAAAAGCAAACTATATTGGAATTCGATCTTTACATGGGTGTGTGGGGTCTACGCTACGTGGTACAACCTGGGACACTCTCCATACTTTTCGTATATGCATGCGCTACAACTTCCTGCCGCTAGTTTACAAGGTGTAATAATGTGAAAAACTCTAAAAAAAATAACGGTAAAAGCAAAGAGGGACAGTGCACATATTATGCTTCGGGCTCGATGTAAAACATTGTGCAATAACTGCTTATGTATGGGAAGTAGGAGAACGTGCACCTGCGGAGCAAATGTTTTATACAGAAAAAATATAGGAGACACGCTCATTCTTCCTCTATCACTTTGTGTCAAGTGCTGGTTCATCCCTACACCTTGACGTTTGATAGAATATCATGTGGAAGGTCAGTGAATCACAAGGTGGTGGACATCAGGTTTCGATCGAGTGCTGCGGTCGAAGCTCCTCAAAATTCCCTGGATGCTCCTGTAAAAAACATAATAAAAATAATTAATTTCTTAAGAATCGTTGCCATAGTAACCAAACAATTAGGAGCATCAGCTGGTTGCATCAACTGCTGCTACTTGAGCCGTAGACGACTCTCTTTCTAATTGGTTGTACCATTAACATATGTTAATGCTGGAATACGCGTTAAGGAGAGAAAGGGAAGTTAAAAGGAAAAGTTTGGCTGTTTCTGACCAAGGAATTTCATAGCGAAGAGGGAGAGGGAAGTGGCAAAGACGTTTGGAGAAGGCCGAGGCTAAAAGTATGGTAGCATTCTCTTGTGTGCGAGGCGAAAGTCTATGTGGACTTGGGCTGCGGGGCAACTGCTTCCTTTGAAGGCGGACAGTAAGAATGAGGGAGAGTCGAAAAAAATGGCTGAGGTGGGTGAAATGGCCGGTGGTTTTCTCCGGCGTTGTTGCTCCCAGTTGACTAGCAGTCAGGTTGGGCTGATGGGATTCGTTGGCGTAAATAAGATGAGGGGACGCGATGAGAAAGGACAAAATGTTTTCTCCCCTCCTTTGGTTGGAGAAGACGAGTCTTTGGGAGCAATGGATTTGATTCAAATATATGTGTTAGACAAATATAAAGTTTTTAGACCGCTCCTCCCAGAGCCAAAGAGAGGGAGACGAAAGAAAAAAAATTATCAGAGACGGGCAGCAGAGGCTAGAGGAAAAGTGGTAATCGGACGAAGGGGGGAGCGACGAGAGAAAGACACGCAGGCTGGCTGGCTCGCTGGCTGGCAGAGAGAAAGTTTGTGAGCTTTGGGAATAGCGAGTGCATATGTACGTATGTGTGTGTGTGTGCGGAGGGGAAAGTTTTATGTGCGGGGAAGGACTTACGGAGTGGTGGATAGCGGGTGCGTATCAAGGAGAGTAAAAATGTCCGGTGTGGTCAAGACTGTGTGAAAATATTGAGCGCGTGTCGGTAGTTTGGGCGGAGAAAAGTTTCGTCGCCAGGACACTCTCTTTCACTCTGCTCAACTGCTAGCCGTCAGGACGGAAGTGCTGGAAGGGTGAGGAGGGAAGAGGAGGGAATCGGTTCGGAATCCAGTAGCCGGAGACGTGGCCGTGGTGTGGTCGCGACCAGGTTGTGTACAGCCCGGACGAGGGATTCCATCCGAATCCGTCTTGCTGCTTATGTTCTCATCCACACATTTCGCTAACAGAGGAGATCCTCGGGCGGCCGGGACGCGGCGGACGTAGGGGTCCAGGCGCAAGAGTCGATATTATGGATTTTTTACATGCCCATCTACAATCCGAATCCATCCACCCTTCATTTCATTCTCTTCCAATCCTCACTACTTTTCCCAATGCCAATCCGTAAAAAGAACCTCTTCGCCAATCATGCCTTTTTATTTCTACTCTTCGCCGTATCCAAGTGGATGCGCCAACCTTACATATGTATACACAGGGTATATAAGCAGTAAGCAGTTTCGCTCCTTCAGCTGGCGAAAGGGCGACAGGTAGGCAAGGAGCAGGGCTACTACCGCTCCTGCTATGAGTATATTAGATGCGTTCGGCAGCCGTGAGCTATTCCCTATCCATGACTCGCTCTCACCTGAATGCAGGGCGTGCATACGCGTGCGGATGCATAATATCCGGCTGGAGGGATGCTGCTGAGCATCTTATTTTTTTCCTTACTCATTTCCCACTTGCTACCGCTCCAGGCTTAATGTCCGCCGGAGCCCATGAGTTATCGGAGGGAGAAAGCAATGGAAATTTAAAGAAACTAAACAAGTGAAAGGGGCTGACTATAAGGAGAACTAGCAAGTGCGGATGGAATCGCAGGGCTCAAAGTGGAAATCACATGCCCTGTACCACATAGATTTTTACGGCTTCCTCAATTTAGTTTCCCTCCTCATGTCCTCCGTTCTTTCTCATCCTCTCCCACTCTTCAAACAATAATTCCACCTTCATCACTCTTTCCTTTTCTCTCTCTGCCAGGATTTCCAACGCCATGGCAACTTCTCCCCTTAGCCAAACAAAATCCTTGAGAAAGCAACACAAATCCCCTGCATTCTTACTACAACTCTTGTCCTCATCCAGCTAACTGTACAGGAAGCTGATCCGAATGCACGCACATGTGTGCACTCCGCTCCTTGAACCTCATCCATCCTTCAATTACTCTCCGCACCGCCGTCCGCTATAGTTTGCATATAAAAAAGGAAATAACCGCCCCAGATCCTAATTACAACTTTCTATGCATGCAACATGTAATCCTGACTAGCGCGTCCCCTCACTCTCTCTCTACTGTGTAGCCAAACCTTTTCCTTCCATGCACACCTCTTCCTTTCAGTCAAGCTGGTCTTATTAAAAATTTTCCCATGAAATCCCACCTTATTATTTCAACTAAAATATACAATGTGAGTTGCAGCGTGTTGAACGGCTCTACTCATATAAATCATGTGGTTTGTACTGCTTTCGTCCCTTTCAGCATGTTTAAGCGGATATCATTTTCTATTACCTGATGTCCGAATCCAGTTCGGGCTACAAATAAGTCCAGCTTTAATGATTAAAACATCTTATTGAATCGTTTGTCTGTTCGGAAATCTCAAAGTTGAGTATCTGTTACCCAAAACATACACAGTAAGCATATTTCCAACGTCTTACAGGTAAAAAGGGAGAGAAAATCCTGCAGAGTTTTGTACAATGCCAGTTGAGGCATTTGCATAAATCACATTTACAGCATTTTAAAGGGAAAAAGTTCTGATACACAAATTCCTCTAATGCTAGGGACCGCACTACAGAAAAGTCCAAGATGATTGCAGACAGAAAGAAATAAAGGATTGGAAGAAATAATGAGCTGGTCTCGGATCAATCTGACTGCACGCACATGATGAAGATGATGAGTCGGAGTGATGGAAGACATAGGGAATTAGTGCAGCGGAGCGAAATTCGCACAGTCTGGCTGGTTACAAAGTCTCTCTGCTATTGGCAGTAATTAGGAGGAGAAATATCAATAATAGGATGAAAGTGGAGCAAATAAACAGACGGATTTGTGGAGGCCACAAGAGCCTTAAGCCGGCTACAGGTCGGCGGGCAGAATGACGACCACGTAAAAGGTAAAAGCATGGATTGGTGCATTCATTATGAGTGAGTGTGTGTGTGTGAGACGATGTGAGTATTTACCACAGGATGAGAGATACGAGTATAAGTAAACCAACTAAGGTGGAGGAGAAGAGGAACCGGAAGGCGAGGCAGAGAGAGAGAGAGAGATGCAAAATGTAAATCTCTCCTGGACTGCCCTTGCCTCTGGTGAGTGAGTGGATGGAGGGAAGGTAAACGATTGAAGTAGAGATTTAAAGGAATTACAGCCTCGGAACGAGTGTAATCAGAAGGTAAAAGCTAGGTTGTACACCCTACACTTCAATCATGGAATGTAATGAAATGAAATCCGTGTACGTATTAGCAGTCCTTCTCTCCGGTACATGTTAAACTACTTTCCCCGTCCGCCTCTTTGCATTTCGCACTTGTACTTTCTCCAGCTGGTGACTATCCTGTAGTCTGTAGTGGATGAGTCGCTCTCTCTCTCCAGAGATCAATAACGACAAAACTTTTAGCTTGATCCCATTCTTCATGTGGTATCTTGGCCCGGACGGAGATGGAATGTGTGCGGTTCATGGCTCATGTAGAGAAATAATAATGCATTCTTGTTCTTCTCTTTCGTCTCATCTCATCCCCATTCCATTACTGCTGACTGGGCTGGCGGCAGAGGCGGCGATCATGAATATTCCGCTTGGGATGGAAGGAAGGACAATGAAGCGAGTCATACGCATAGATTCTTGCTGGTCATAAATACATCTCACACTGCATTGGATGCCACAAAGAGACTAAAGGACGACTATACACAGACCGAATGGAGTACACAAGACATGATCTCACACAACCGCTTGCTCCTAGGCTACCCTCCTGAGCCGAGCTCAACTCAGCTTAGGTCTGTGCCTTTGATCTTTCATCTGGACGGAAATCCAGAACCCCTGCTATCGCCAACTCCCATGTGTGCCCACACATGTGAGCCTTTAGTATCCGCTCCGCTTGTACATGATCTGCTCCTGCTGTATCTTCCAGGGAGGGAGAGAAAATACAAAGGATGAAATGCCGATATCCAGCTCTCGTTTTCACCAAAACCACCTCCTCCTCAATCCAGCCTTGCAACCTTCTACTATAGTTACTCTTTAGTCCGCGTCACAGACGCGGATGGCATCCAAGCGAGGCAAAATCCATAACAATCACGACTATAAATCCTTTTCCACCATTGCACTGGACATGAACAAGTAGTGTGTGCCATATTGAGCTCTCATAAATATTTCAATTACCTCCAACACTTGCTCGCTCCAGCTAGTATACTATCTACTCTGCACAATGGCTATTTACCACTTTCGCAATTACCTCCTCCTCCTCCTCCTCCTCCTCGAACCCTACTGTGGACTATGTAATAATGGAAAATAATAAATTAAAATCATAACCGTCCCATCACATGCCCAAAGCATCAGCGAATCCACTTGAGCGACGCATACTGGCACGATCGATAAGCAAATTCCATGTTTCAATTCACTCCATGCTATGGATTTCTACCAATCCTGATAGCCTGATATCTTGATACAGTTAGACCGGATGTGAGCGGGTCGTCGTCCTTTGTGAAAGGACGGGCAGGTTTTACTTTCTTCGTGTCGTATGTTCAGGGTGGAAAAACAGGTCTAGCGAAAAATTGGACAGGAGTTGAACACTCGCAATTCACATGGCAGAGGGCTGTGGAATTCCAACCGGTGCCTTTCCCTTTAGCGAAGGGCTGTGAGTTTGAAATTCTGTGGTTGATTTCCTGGATGCAGCGTAGGTGCGGAGGATGGGTGAGTATTTATTTTGTGTCTGTGCCTTCGCCTGGTGGTCTTTCTCTCTCTCGCCGTGCCCAGGGAATCGTACGTAATTGTGTAGTAGGAAGAGGTAAATTTTGAAAAGAGCATCAAAGTCGAAATCCATCCCTCACTCTCTCCTTTTCCTACTATCAATTTATCTGCCCCTCCTGTATCTCGCTCCGGGATCGAACGTCGTCCGGAGCAGGGTGGAGGATGCGAAATTGCAAATATTATTTGAAATTTCTCACTCATCCGCTCTCTCTCTCTCTCTCTCGCCCAATGTAAAAGATCATACGAGGAAAAGGATTCTATTCTTCGTATGAGGAATTTCCTTTCCCCTTGATCTGTCTTTGTGCCAGCTAGCCCAGTCCGTGTGTAACTTTGATTGAACTCTTAGCTTCCTCCGGTTGCGACAGGAAATCAGATACGAGACAAACACGACTCCTTATGTGCCCAGCGAGTACAGCAGTATTGCAGGGCTGTAGAAATCTACAAGGACAGAACAAGGGTAATCGCCCAGTGAATGCTTTAATGGCAGAATAACAAATTCCTCTACGACCAAAAAGCTTTGTGCGGCTCGTATCCCTACTTAAGCTTTCACATTAAGAGCGGCGGAGGTGGGTGGGAAGAACAAGGGTAATCGCCCAGTGAATGCTTTAATGGCAGAATAACAAATTCCTCTACGACCAAAAAGCTTTGTGCGGCTCGTATCCCTACTTAAGCTTTCACATTAAGAGTGGCGGAGGTGGGTGGGCGGGAGGGATGTACTGGAGTTGGAAATCGCAGCTCTGTGCATCCTAATTCCTAATGCCGCCTATACCAAGAGCACTGACTGAGGATGGAAGATGAACAAGTCCGCCATTCCTTTTTACTTTCCAGGAGGCGGAGGAGGGTAATTTACCAAATAGCAAATTGAAAAGCGTACATTACACATACGAATATGAAGGATGAGACAATCGGTTAGCTTTATTTCATTGTCAGACAATCTTTGACTCGGAGGCTGCTTTTCTCCCTTGATTTCCGCCATTACACGCGCTCATACTCTCCCAGTCCTCATTGGCGTGAAGCAGGGCGAAAACTCCGAGTACTCATGACTGCCTCTTTGTAGTCACAATGGATGGTACATTCTGGCTAAATACTTAAAACAGTATTTATTATCCTCGCATTCTATCCACGTGTCCTTCATTTAAGTCATGTCGTAAATGAATTCATTTTACTACCAGTGCGCAATTGTATTTCCTTCCCGGGAATTCCGCCGTCACTCGTGGAACAACGGCGTTATTACCACCGTCGCACGGTCCACGACAAGAATCGCATGTCTCGCTTCACAAATCAGGCTTGCGGTCCACGGCCCTCCTTTCACAAGTCCTGACTCTAATGTGTGGGACATGTTACTCAGTCGGAGGATTTGCATTAGCTAGGTACTCAGACTTGCGAAGGAAATTACGTATTCTTGGTAACAGTACTTGTCGCTCAAGTTTAATAAATTGTATGCATAGTGCGGGAGCAATGGTCCGTATGTTTGTACGGGGTGTGTGGGTGGCTTGTTATAGGATTTGAAACGTTGGTCGTGATGCAGATATTTATCAAAATCCCAATGACAGAGCGTTTTTCTTCAACGAGTGAAAGCAGCGAGAAAGCGAGAGACGCACTATGCGAGTGAAAGTGAAAGCAGAATGTTCCTTTCCATCCTACATGGCGTGCTAACGGCTCAGCTTGGCAGTACACCGACCGGAAGGAGGTGTTATATTGTTGCGAAGCTGGATGTGGGTGAGCGGTAAGATTAGGGATTAGATGAGGAGAGACCACTTGTAGCGGAAAGTTTTTCTCCTCATAATCACACGGCTCCCGTTTCTGTAATCACAATAATGAAAGGTGAAAGAGAAAGATTTTGGGACAAAATTAAATCAGAAACTTTTCATAAACTCTCTTTTCTCAGTCTATTCTCTGTAGACGACGATGCGGAAGATGAGGAGCGATAAGAAACTAACTTGCTCCAAATGGCTGTTGGTAATCTGACGAGGAGCGGGAGGCTGCTGCTTTCACCGCTCACATGCATGCTTTCTCCAAACGACCTTGCGAGCCTTGCTCGAGTACGGAGGTGGTGCGTGGTGGTTGTTGCTTCCGGCAAATTGCCTACTGTGAGTCACCTTTAAGAAATGATTTGCTCAGGGATCCTAAGTGGTTTCAATTAAGACTGTCCGTGGGGTAAATTGAACTTTTTTACCAGCTACCGCTGTATCTTTGTTGGGCAATTTAAATGCCAATTAACGTGATTAAGGAAGGAGAGATAAGAGGAGGAGGAGGATGGTGTGCACACATTTTTCCTCGCCACGCTACTCCAGGACCACCTCGCCTGAGGAAATTCAAGAGAAAATATCATTCATGTAGTTGTTTTCCCTATGAAACTTGAACCTGAAGTCGAGAGGAAAATGAGGAGTAATGGGTAACTCGCTCCATGCCTTCTGACCTGGTTGCTGAGTGTAGGGAGACGGAAAGGATATGATTTTTATATTCTCGTCGAGCTCACAAGACGTTTTCAATCCACTGCGGGCTCTGTCGAGCTTGTTAAAATCATCTTGATAACTCTTGAAAGCGCCACAAGGATTTTATAATGAAGCCTCTCTCGCATATTCCACATGGCCCTTCATCATCAACTTTTCACCAGCAAACTTGCAGCTCCGCATATCGCTTTCCTCCGTCGGATACCGCAGCTTTTCAACCTTTCGTTGTTGAAACCCCAGGTCTGTGGAATCATCTTGCGGAGCGTAGACCAGGACAATGTCAGAGATCGAGTCAGCAGTCGAGACTAGTGCATATAAGGACGCAGGGTTATGATTGAGACTTAGTCCTCTTTGTGGGCCTAGTCGCAGCTTAGAAAAGGAGTACAGTAGTCGGAAACCCTATAAGGGATTAAAGTCACGGTGATGATAAAATATTCCTGGTAAAGTGTGATTGCGATTTCATTTGAAATTGTATGAGGAAAATTTTCAATGCATCCTGTCCGTGTTCAATTATTTTTTCCGGCTTCAGTAACCTTCTGGTATCCCGCCTGTGACTCCGGGTGGAATTGTGCATGATTGTGATGCGAGCCAATTATTACCCGTTGTTATTTATTCGTGAAAACCCCTCTTTTAGATCCCAGACGGGATTGTCAGCCTGCCATTAGTACATGGAGCAGAATATCATATTTCTAAAACATGTCACACTAATAACGCTTTTAGCCTTCCAACTATGTCCCCTTGTCGGTGAAGTTTAAAGGTTTGAAAAATTCCACATTCTGTCCCGGGTTAGGATCAAGGTACGCTATTTTATGGATTGGCTTTATCTCGTAATCTTTTGCAAGTGGAGAAGGAAGAGGAACAAGTACTGATGCATGCGATGTGTAAGGTGTTTGTGACATATTGAATGGCTTCGAAGATCAATAGACGATGGTAAAGAATATACGGAATCATAAAAACTTGAAGAGGAAATGTGACTTGAGCCAGTGTCCTGTACAGTAATTAAGTCTGAGTACGTGACCGGCCGCCGACATCCTGCATAAGGATGGAGATTTAAGGGTAGGGACACTACTAGAAGCTTTAAGGTTAGGGAGTAGCAGGTGGAAAAGGGGTAACAGTTTGGGTCACGTACCTATAAATTATCAAAAGTAAGGGTACAGCCAATACGGAACAGGTTTCCATGAGCCCTTGGCGCGTGAAGCGACGTTGCCAAGTCGACAAAAGCTTGGCATCCATTCAACACACTCCCTATTTATTTCAAGGGATCCGTTTTTCATTCAAGGGTGATTGTATTATTGATCCCTTCGGTTTTTTCCTCCCCTCTGCTTCCAAGTCCTCCCTGCCTGACCGAAGGCAGGATGAGCTGTAAATAGGAAAGAAACTCATAGATTGTGGATTTTAGATCAGCGTATTCGTTCTCTTCTCCCTCTCGCAATTCTAGTGGTCAATTGCAGGCATTCGCGCATGCGGTAACCAATAGGAAGTGGCTATTGCCATGAATGGGGTGGCAGGTCTTCAGTACATGTTTTTACTTGTTTTTGGTCAAAGTTTCGGCCCTATTTCATCTATTTTAACGCAAAAATTGAACATAAGAATTAGATAAAGCGTAAAGCATGGAAAAAATGTTCCGTGGACAGTACAGGAAACTGGAAAAAGAATTTCAGGAACCCAGTCAGAAAATGGACTGAAGGGATGAAACATGGAAAAACAAAAAGGGACGCATTGAGCACTGGTGAGGGATACACCGTTATGCAAATTATGAGTGGACCCTCGGTAGGAAATTAAAGAGTGTGTATTCCGACGGCGTGTTGATACGCAAACGGAATGTTTGAAAAAGGCGCATTGGTTCTGACTGAGGGGACAGCAGGGTTATGGTGGATTTACGGTGGAAATTTTAAAAGAGGGAGGGATGCGGAACTCGGGACATAAAGGTCTTGACATTTTTTTCCTCCTGTTTAAAAAATGCATGGCAAATAACATGGAAGGTGCGTATGCATATTCGACGCTGATCGGAACAATCTTGAGTCCTCATGTGTCGCCATGGCCAACTACTCAAAACTTCACCCTTTTCAAAGTGTCCCCTCCTCGTTGAAATATGCAAAGTAGCTCAACACTTTCCCCCACCGCTCTTCATTACCAGGGACTTTTATGGAAACTTTTGTGCTGCCTGGACCTGCGTCTCGGAGTTGAGCCGTGCGGTGCATCCCAGGCCGGATGAGATCCTTGGAAAAGAATGAGGAGGAGATCATGAGGGAAAAAATGCAGTGATGCATCAGCGCTTCCTCATTTCACCCGGGCAATGCTGGAAAAGCCACAGTGCGGTGTCCGCTATTGCTCACATTTCTGCCCGACGTGGCAAATTCCCATTAAAGAATCTCCTGTCACTTGAAAATCTTATCTCAGGGCTATCAATCTCCCGTCCATCGCTTCTCCCTTAATTAAAAAGCAATTGCGCATAAAAACGCATACGCTCTCCATGTCCATCTGGGAGCTGAAGCGGAAAGAGAATGGCGCCTTTCCAAGCCCCATGCCACTAATGCTAATGCAGGGAGTGTGAGTTCCTATAACAAATGCACTTTTGCACTTCCAATGACAATGCAGTAGTTGCGAGGACGTTGTGTCCATTGAGATCTTTTAGATCTCAATGCCGTCAATGCTCGGGTGCTTGAGCTTGGAGGAAAAGTTGCTCAAGTTGCTGAGAATCAAAGATAGTGTTCGAATTCAAAAGAGCTGCTTGAGTGCCAACTTGTCCAATTAACAAGGGAAGAATCCAATCCGACTAACGAGCAATCATACGTACTTAAGGTGACTCCATTTCTAGGAATGTTTATAGCTCGCCTAATAAAGAAGAGGTGGTGGAGGACGAGCTGGTTAAGACCCATGGACTAATCAGTGGGAGGAAGGAGCTGAAGACACGATCAAATAATTTCCGAACAGATATATTGCACATAATGACTGACATGTTGAGAGTTGATAAGAATTTCACGTGTGGGTTAATGAAAGAGTTCAAGTGTTTGCCTTAGCGGGTGAAAGGGCTGCTGAAGGATTTGATTCCTCACTAATCCTCAACTGCTCAGGAGTCCTTTGGTGCGGGAGAATGAGAAGCGGCATAAAAAGAATTCTTGCAGACTTGTCACTTAAGAAATATTTGTAGCTCGAGCTTGAAAAAAACTGAGAGAAAGAGAGCATAAGGTTGCCAATACAAGAGACTTTAAAAAAGCTTAATCAAGGATTTTAACGGAGATCCGAGGGGAAATGAATATTTGAGTGCGAGGGAAAAAGCATCTCATGTTACGAATTACGTGGGTATTGAAAGGCGAGAAATATTATTGGTGCTCCTGCCCTGCGATTGGCCATATTTTTGTCTCGGGAAGGCTCAGGAGAGTGTTTGTGTGGGTATATATATGTGAGAGAGAGAGGGAGTGAGGCGGTAAATTGCAAAGGGAAGGATATTTACCAGGACAAATACTATCAGTTGCAGACGATACTAATGACGTGTGACAAAGATAGTAGTCCTTCTTTTACGGGAGCAATAGCGTGTATACTTGTTTGCTTTACAATCATAGAGCTTTTTGGAGAGAGAGAGAGAGCGAGAGAGAGAGAGAGGAAGACAGATGGTTGAAAGTTGGAGACGAAGATTGAAAATGGTACAGTGGAGAGAAAGCCAGAGCAGCGGACTGTGAGGCAGGGAGATTTTTTAGTAAATTGACACGGGTGTTGATCTATTTAATGGTAATGGTTGGTTCTTTTTTTGACGTGGGACATTTTGGTGGATTGGTTTTGAAGTTAAATGAGGACAGAGAGGAAGAGAGTGGATGAGAGGGAGGGGGAGGGGAAGCTTAAGCTGATGAAGAAAGCGGTTAGTCGTGTTAGCTGGCTGTTTTGGTAGAATAGATTGAGAGAGACTGGAAGGAGATGCAAGGATAGTAAACTTATCAAGGAGAATGAATGAGTTGATAGTTGGCGAGAAAAAAGAGAATGCTGTTAGGCGTTCGGGGATGAGCGAAAGAGGGAAAGCTGGGTGGGGAGGTGGGTGAGGGGCACGGTCCCGGCCAGGCTTCGGCCCCATGTGATGGGTAGGGAGAGTTGAGTTGGTTGATGGATGAGAGGAATCTATGGCGTGTATATCTACAGGGAAATGAGGAAAGAGAAAGCTCAAGACTCGAAAATAAAATATCGACAAAATTGAACTAACCCCTTAGGACACTGGAACGAAGGAGAAAGGGAGATAGAGAAAGTATTAGTCGTCCTCGCACTGGTCTATCCTCTTAGTAGCTTTGGGATGAGGAATAGAAAAAGGAGAGAATGAAAAAATGAGAAGGAACTAACGGCAGAGAGAGCAAGAAAAGAATAAGAGAAAAAGCAGACAGGAGAGAGAGAGAGAGAGAGAGAGAGTGAGAGAGAGAGCGAGAGATAGAAAAAAGAAGGAGAGAGAAAGACTCAAATGCTGGGAAATTTTGAAGGGGAGAAAATTCTTTCGGGCTGGTCCATGTGTTTTCTTGGATGTATTGAGGAGCATTGGATGGGTACAAAAAAGACGGATAGTAAACTTATGTGTGCATAACCTGCCACCGGTTCCCAATACTCCTGCCACCATTATCTCCACGACGAGGTCTATAGACGCCTACAGCTCTTATCTTAAGAAAAATCCGAAAGGACCATAAGAGGCGCACAGCATCGCCAACCCAACACAAGGTGCGTACATCTCCCACACTTTCATCGAATGTAAATGAAGGGAAAATCCCTCGAGCTAAATACGTTCCCTACCAACTCATCGATTCAATGCAACGCTGTCCTCTGATATGACAAAGAAAAAGATGCATACATTTACATAATTCCTCCAAACAAAAATCACCTTCTCAAACTTCGAGAGGAGAGAGAGAGAGAGAGAGAGGGCGGAAATTAAAAAGAAACGAGACCAGGAACAAGGAGCCATCACTGTTGGTCTTCCGTCAGCTTTTGTGGACCCTTGGGCTGACTTTTGAAATGAAACGTTATCAGCTTTTCTTCCCGCCTCAAACAGCTTTGGACTGTTTGCATTTCACGATCGCAATGATACCTGCTATGCTTTATTCTCTGCACGAGGTGGAGGACGGACATAACGGTATTTGAGATATCCAGAAGAATGACTGCAGCAAATCTACTTGCCGTTGTCCGACAATTAACTACAGTACTGTATAGTTATTTTTAAAAAACATTTCTTGACCGTTCTCAGCTGCCACTATTAAAATAGCTTTCAGCCTGGATACGGAAGAACTTGAGCTGGAAATTATGCTTGGTTGGGGCGGTTTATGGACCGGCTGAAGGAAAAATTCAAACACGTTTCCTTCTACCCTGACAGCTCTTACAATAGACAAGCTGGAATAAAGTGTTAGAATTACTAAATCCACAGGGAAGGAAAGTTGGAGCAATTCAAAAAAAAAAACTGTGAGCGTAGCCCTTCGTCCGCCATTACG
>VRMD01000568.1:0-24402 GCA_009872375.1 Sminthurides bifidus
AGACATCTCGTATACCAGGGGCGATTGAAGGCTGACCGACGCACACATCCGCCCAGCTTTTGCTAAATCATACGTTTTGCCTCAGGCGAACTACAACAGTGTACACGTTCGCAAGCGGAGGCAGTTAAGAGATGGGGTGCCTATTCTATTTCATTATCTGACAGGTCGTAAAGTGTCGCTTTAAACAAGCTCGTAAATAGACGCAACAATACGAATATGAAGACTTGATGGGAACAACTTCACTAGCACCGGCTTGAAGAACTTAATTAGCAGATCGTGTTCGTGCAAAGGAGTCAAAACTAGTTGTAGGGATATGAACTTTTTGGTAAGGGACTAAGAACTGATGCTGACGCGAAGCTTCTATTCATGCAGTACAATAACTGGAAGAACCGTTGCCAGAAACTACGGATGGAAGGCGAGCGTGTATTTAAAAAATTTGAAAATAAACTGGCGTCAAACTATTCATGCTTGCGTGCACTTGAAAATATCAAAACTGTAGGCTTTTATGAGAAAAATAGCAGCCAAGCAAAGGTCTACGGCACCAACTATTGACCTCAACCCAGGAAACGATCAAATCTTTGACTTCTGTTAAACCTGATAATATGTGAAGTGATCGGGCGGAAGAAGAAGAGCGCAAGAAACAAAGCTTCCATCTTGCTAATTGCATGCTTTGTGCTGCATGACGTGAGCGCATTTTCCCACCCTTATGCAATCAATACCATGTCAGTTCGCTTGAAACATCAGTGGAACATGGAAAATCAAAAGTACATGTACGAGATTACATGTAGGAGCTCTCCTGCTTTACTTACCAGTTACCAGCTGAGAAAATCTCATTTCTGTTTTGCAGATCTGAGTGAGAGGGAGTGAAATGCTACAAGTGAAGGAGTCCAGTTTGAAAGTCTGATTACGACCGCAACGAGAGAAGTTGCGTAAAAGATTACGAGGTGTGGTACACGACAAGGATGCTCTGGTTCACGAAAGGTATAATTTAAATGTTACGCTGTGTTCAGCCTTTTTCAAGAAGGACGAAACTGACCGAGCGAGGAATATGCTTGCCAAGAAGGATTCCACGGCTAAATGATGGAATGAGATGCACATCATAATCATCTTCCCTCCCTCATCACGGAGTTTTAATGAGTACGGCAAAATTATTCGGCGAGTAGAATTCAGATTAGGGGTGGCAAAAAAACATCGGAAGTTTTATCTACTGGCCAATTTTAATTCGCACGTGGGCTTGCTTCGGTACTGTGAGATGACGCTCTGTTCCTTGACTAGGAGGGTATTTTATAAAATTTCATATTCAGATGAACGTTTGATACCGGTGGTTTAAAACGCTGGGAGGAGCTCGTGCTAGGATCGTTCCGTTTGATGAGTTTGATTTCGTCTTATCTGAATATGTTTACGAGATTGAAAGAACAGGAAGATGAGTTTAGGCTTTTTGAAGAGTGTTTCTTCAGGTGTGAAAGTATGAATGTTAGACCTGATGTTTGCAATAGGAATTTATAGCTAATTTCTTCGTCTTGTTAATGACAATAAGTGCCTGCAGTGGTGGTGAGTTTAAGTATTTTGTCATTTGAGGGAGTGACAGAAACTCATGAGCATCATTGAGGTATCTATGTGTAGCTCTTGTTGACTGGCGTGAAACTTTGATAACTTTCATTCGGGAACAGAATTGTCCAATTTTTGTCCCAAGTGAAAACTGTTACAGAGCAATTTCATGTCACGATACTTTTGCTTTTTAAAACCGTGTTTCGCTCAATATGTACATCATCATCCACAAGTATGTGGCACAGCAGCTACCGAATTCAGACAAAATCAGACTCTTAATCAACTGGAGCCAGTGACCGTCTGACAGAGACAAGGAACAAGTGTAATTTATCACGAGAGAAAAGAAAATTTTTCTTCTCAACATACACAACCTACAAAATCAAGTTACCTGTTCACCTATAGACTTTTTCCGAACAAAATTCAAGAATTCAACCCAGCTGAAAAGGTCACATATTAAGCTACTATCTCGTTGTCATGTTCTCTTGTTTTTCGAAAATGTTCAAATACTTAAGATTTTCCATCTTACTCAACAGAGTCAGAGCCAGATGTCATCAGAGTTAAAATCATGAGAGCAAGGACAGGAGGTAGTTTTTCACCCCGGTTATTTACATTAGAACCTGATGAGTGCACATTTTCAGAGGTATGGAAGATGGGAAGCCCAGGGCTGAAACTTACACCAGGTTAGAAAATACGTTTGTTTGTTTGATTCTCTCAGCCGTAAATCTTTCGCTCAAGAATCTTTCATCCGTTATCTAATTCATCTTCGGGGACTTGTGCAAATGAAAGAAAATTTTGAAGAAGATTAACTGCTTCTTATTCCCTCTCGTCGGAGAGTGGGTATTAAACCTCATCGCTGAGGTCTGGCTAGGACTATAGTACCTGTTCAACTTTACCTTCCCGGGAAGAGCTTCACATGTTGCTATCACTACCACTAGCCGCTTGGTAATCCGGTGTCCAATTGCATTGCTTTAATTCAACATGGGATCTTGAACAAGCAATAAGCCTATGACTGGGCAATGTACATTTACAATGTACATGCGGGAACTTTGACGAAGATTTATTACAGGGCAGAGAAGAGGTTTCCAGATGTGACGTTTGCAAATTCGGTGAGCCAACGATGGATCAACCCCAGGCAAGTTTGCTCAGCTAGGTTGTTCGGATTTGGATGACTAATGAATTTGAAGCATGTCGTTTGCAAGTGCTCAAAATACTAAAAAGGATCAGCCTGGCGCCTAATGGTTTTTAATCCAATGTTTGTATTTGGACTCATAGCCATTTTTTAAAATCACAAGCTCATATTTCACAAATACAAATTGCCGAATTAAGTCAACATGACGTGTACACCAGAGTGAGCGTTGTGCTACAGAGAATGTTTTGCAAAGAAATCGAAAAATTTCCGAGAACCGACTAGGACTGTCACTTGAGCATTTACAAGCCGTTAATTTCAAAAGCTTAGGAGGACATGTATCATATTATAGGGAGGACATGTATCATATTATAGTCGAATGCCCGCAATATGAATGCATTAGAGGTATGTTGAAGAAAGAAGTGAGGTACTCTAAACAAGAAGACTGTGTCAAAAATATGTTAGAACTAATGAAAACCAAAGAAATAGAAAAATTCTGGGAAGTTATAGGTAAAAGAAGAAAATTTTTCATCGAGGAATAGTTTTTTTTAGCATTTGTAACCGCTTGTACTCAATTGTAAACACGTAAGGGCTGTGCCATTGAAATCACAGCTAAATCGTGAATAAACCTATTATTATTATTATTATTAATTTCAAAAGCTTCCTGGCAACGACGACGCAAGCACAGTTGGATTTACACACCAATACGTTTTGCTGTCTAAGTTAGCCTTGCGTGATTGTCTACGAAGCGATGTAGATATTTTCGTGCTTGGTTTCTTGGTAAACCATATCAATTTTGCGTTTAACAGAATAACATGGATTTATAAAAATCGAAATTAATCTTTGCCTTCTGCTTGATAATCAAAATTGAAATGTCCTTAAAGTGTTGGAACAACATAAGGTTACAACAATGCAAACAAAGACACATGACTTGATGATATAAACAAGACTTAATCTTTAAGAATGAAGAAGACAGATGAAACGAAAAAAGACATAATCTGTTTGTGAAGCAGTCAAGCTAAAATGAGATTGTCATAGAAAACGTATTACAAGTAATACAAATTTGTTTTCAGTTAGAATTCCTCATTATAGTCTTCTAGTCGTTTGGACGGTTAAAGTCGACGGGTTAGCTCCACGACTGAGAGACTATGACCATTTAAATGTTTGCATCCGAAAAACTAAACACGTTGCTGTGCTGTAACTTGCTTACCATTTGTTTACTAACTACTGCCCACATGCCGGACTATCGCAGCAGCCATGTTAGCGTACACAAAATGCTGAAGGAAAAGCGTTACTTTGTGTTTTGAAAATCTGTGAGGATTTATTACCAGGTTCTTCAAATACACTAGGCGACAAATCATACACAGTTGTGCAAACAAAATGAACCCCTTTCTCGTCAACTGGTTCATGTTTACAGTAACCCTTTTCTGCAGACTAAAAGCTTTGCAAGCACTACTGTTTTAGCAAAGGATGATGAGAATAGACGGAGGATCCCTTCAAATCGGTATCAGGCAGCAGAATTGCGGACTGTCAAACTAATTGAAGTTAAAAAAATCTGGGATACGGGTTACATAGCATAAGTTCAATGTACATTTCACCCATTACTTCTTCCCACATCCAGTCACTACTGATCTGTAATGTTTCGTGTACCGAATGTGATCTGTACTATAAATGGGTCGAGGCTACTAGTAATCAGACAAGATTCGGCACGGAACCACCGCAAAATTCTCCCATGAAATCAGAGCCATTTTAAAAAACAACCAATTCTTCCCTAAACACCACCTCCAAGCATTTTCACCACGCTCAATTAACAACCCTGTGTCCATAGGCTGCTAACTAGGCAAAAATGATAGCGTGAAATTGACATCTTTTCAACCCCAAACTCTTGGACAAAGCCTATGTCATTGCATGGCTCGTGCCAGCTTTCACACTAGTGACAGGACAGCCGACATTGTCGGAAGGGAAGGCGCTGAAAAGGGTGAATTTGCCACGTTGTCTGACGGCTGTCACCACACGTTTCAGAATCTCACCCCTTTTATCAGATCTGGTTATCTGGTTCTGTGGGCCAGCAGTCATAGCCCATTGTATAACTGTCAGTCAATCTCAGGCTGAGGAACCACAGCTCTTTCGGCCCATTGAACCATCTTTGTACAAACTAGAACTCTCGAGCCCTAGCTTAATGTCCGAAAGGGGGTGGAGTCAGCCACATTATGGCTTCCACAAACAAATCATTCAAAGTAAATGACCCGCCGGTTTCGCTTTCCTTTCAATTACTCTCCTAAGAAGGGCTAACACGTTTGTAAAGAGGTGTGAATCATGTCGCATTTCATCCTACTTTCAGCAGCTACTTAAAACAATACACTTTGGCTTCAAATTCCGGAATATGAAACACCTATTAGTTTCGGACATCACTTCTGCAATCTTGACTCCATCAGGTTCGTCACATAGGCTACTTTTACCAATCTGCTTTGCCAAGGCTGCTACCTTCCGATGGTCTTGAACCAACCACCGAGTGCAACATAGGAGGCCAAGTTTGTTATTAGTAACACAGGACATAAAATCACGAGTCGATGACAAAGCCCACTTTCAGCAAATTCCTTCAACGCATCCAAGTCAGCTTACATGTAATCAAATAACCGAGTAAACTACACACAGAATGTTTTTCATAGCCTGTGTCAAACCTCCATGTGACCATAGTTGGTAGCCAAGAGCATGCAAAACTACTGGCTCAAGGCTGTGAGCAAGAAGTCGACTTTATGCTTGTTTAGCTTCTTGCAGTTGCAGAGAGACAAACGTTTTGCCAAGCGTGGTAAAATTTGCGCTCTGTGTGCAGAACACCCAGAACTATAATTACTTGCGGCAAGTGTTAATTGAATTGAATGCGATCCAAGCTGAAATTACATCTGATGCTGATCCCAAAAGTCCTGGCTTGCTCCGTCCAGCCCAAATCCGAGATGAGGGTACGTTCGGAGCAGTAACTCTTTCCCTCCGCTGCATCCACGGATGATGATGCCCCAATGCAATGCAATGGCCACTGGCTCAGTGCAAGTATCCGAAAGAGGGCTGGGAAAGCACAAGGAAGGCTGCGACCATGTCATGGGCAGCTACCACCACCACGCTAAGGAGCATAGCATTAAAGGGAGGTTTGGTTTCTACAAGGGCTGCTATGCCAATGCCTTACGCTCCTGGCAGGAAGCAGGGACTCGGCATATTTTCAACTGCGGGGAATGAGGGGAAAGAAAAGCATAGACAGAGAGGGAGTCATAAAGCATTTCGGAGTTCTCTGGGCTGTCTCGTATTTTACACACAGGTTGAATGTGAATTGTAGTTGAAGATTGGGGGGCTGAGACGATCGGCTTGCGACGGCTCAGGATCTTCTTTCCATTCGCCCTTCTACGCCATGTGTTTTATTCGTACACTGCAGGAGGAAGCTTACATGCTAGCCAGCAGCAGCACTGTGCAAGGAACAATTGCCTGCTTGGTGCGTTTCCCTTGGATTGGATGGCTCCCTCGTATAGGTTTTGCCTGCGAGTCTGAGACGAATCTCGTAAAGTGGTTATTTGCAGCTACTATCAGCCCTTTTGCATTAAACGGTCCCTGGCAATTGACAAAGCTCCGACCTTCCATACTTTACGAGCTGGGAAGCGAAGAAAGGAAAGGAGGAACGCCGCCACAAAACACCTAACTCACACACGTTCTCCCCAAGTCATCCATCGACTTAGATCCGATCAACATTACCCGCAAAAGGGCTGCGAAGATCAACTAGTTGGGTACACGCGGACAGAGCAAACGTTACTGGAGATTCACAGTCAACCACCTGATCACTTGCTACCCGGTCTTGATTCAGCATTGACTGGAAGAACAAAGTACTGCTCTTTTCAGCCTTGTTTATTCAGTGAATTGTGAGACTTTATAGGGCTCAGTGTGTTGTCACTTGATTTTTGAATACGAGTTGTCAAAGATCCCCCAAAACGGTTGTCAAATTAGTCAATAGTCTCATAAAAAACTCTCTACAAAGACCTTCTCAAGGACCTGCAGAGCAGTCGTGCCGGGTGAAGAAACCGGCAAGAAAGAAGAACACGTACATATAAAAAGTTGCAAAAGTGACAACCATCAAATTTTATGGACACTTTGTGAGCTGCAAAGCTCTCAACGGCGCGTTAACTTTGGCAGCAGCAGCAGCCGCCGCCACGGCTTCTTTCTCCCTTTCCGTGGAGAAACGTGACCAGGGAAGAAAAACGTTATTGAAAAACATGGAACACGGCTCGGTACACACATCCGCTCCTTTGAATTCTCTCCAGGCACATGATTCTTCAGCTTCCCCTTGTGGCATCTAAGCTATCAGGTAAGCAAAACTGTACGTCACCCTTGACTCTTGCCACATTAGCATTACGGTCATTTAAGCCTGAGGGTGAGGTTTCCAGCCTTCCCAATGACAAAAATCAGGGCTGGAAATCTGTGCTTTTTGCGGGAAAAATTCAGGAGCTTCAACCCTATTTGGGATGCAAGCCGCAGAAAGTTTGCGCATTAACTCCTCGTCAAAGTATCAAAATCTTGGTCTTTCATCTCTTGATCAAATGGCACGCTATAGGAAGTTGAGGGGAAAAGTTTTCAGCAGGCAGTGAGATTTCCACGAGTTGGAAACTTGTTCAGTTTAAGTTTTCTTGATTCAAGCCTAGGTTTTGCTCATGAATCCTGCTTGACGAGAGAGTATTTCAAGGAAAAAAGAACAGAATTTATCCTGTAAATACTCATCCCCCATTCAATGGCCTTAAGTCACGAATTCAGTGTAAACAGACACGTGGAGGCTGCTGTGCTCTGTTAGCAGTTTAAGCTGGAGCTAAGCCTGGGCTTTGGTGATGTGAGCATCGGCGTTCAGTATTCCTCTCGGATGGATAGATTGTTTAACATGACGCTAAGCATATGATGATCTGCGTGGATTTGAGCAGTGGAATGAGAACGTGGTTCTTGAAAATCCTGAACGTACTTGGCTAAGACTGAAGGCTGGTGTTCTTAAGTTAGGTCGTAGTGAAGAAGGAGCCAGGAGCTAATGTAACAAATAAGTTTTGTGGTTTAGCTTCGTTGAATCATGTGAAAGAGAAATGCAATGTGGAAATGCACTGGCTCTTGTGGAGCTGGAGTGATAAAAAATGTCTTTGTTCTCAGTCGAAAAACTATTGACATGTTACCCATTTGCATTCTCGACTTGCCATAAAGATAAGACTGGATTTTACCCTGCTATTCAACTGATCACTTAGTCTCGTAAATAGTCTGGTTAGCCCTGAAGTGAGAGGTTGTCGTGGGAACTGTACCATGTTGATCGTTACTATGAGGAGAGCTCGAAGATACGAAAATTGGTGACAGGGGTGACGAAATTTTACTTGAATTGTGAAGCATCTTGACGACAATCCTCAAGAATTTTATTAAATCTTGGCTGCCCATTACTAATTAGCTTTCTTTTTTTTCACTGATTACCTCCCAATAGCCAACGGGGCTAGACATGAAGTAAAATGAGGTAGAGCTATCATACTACGTGGGTTTGATTCATTGATTGAAAACCTTACCTTAGTTTTAAGGTAAGGTAGCAAGAAGTGTCCAAGGCTGTGAAGATAAATATCGACGCTATGAAACACAATTGAGGGAAATTGAATGCGAAAGATGCAAATTTTTCCTCACTATTTGGCGCTGAAATACGAGAATGCGAGTGCAGGCAAATTGGATAGGTAAAAGAAAGTAGAAATAAATGCAGAGATTTCTTTGAAGGGATAAGAAATAGGAGAAAGCTAGATTGGATTAGGGTAATAGAAGAAGAGGCTGGAGGTTGGTGGCGGGGGCAGTCGGCGTACATCAAGTAAAAAGGTATATTGGGGAAATGCCACTAACACATGAAAAGAACTTCCGGACTTGACATTTATAGTTTCAAAGCCACTTTACCTCCTGATATACGTCGGAAGGGAAACTCATATGTTTTCACATCACCATTTACGCTAACCAAAATACTTGCTCAGCCATTCAAACCAACACGGGGATGAAACAAAGGAAAATCTATCTGGACATTTACGAGTATTATATTACTCATGGATCCTCACTTTTGCGAAACCGCACTGCAACCACATCCACTATAAGTCATGGTCACTTTGCACCTCAAAAACTTCCCGTGCTCGTGTAATATGTGGTGGTGCACACCTTGCATCGGGGAAAGCAGACAAATGGTAGTTTACAGGATGGGTCTCGAATCCAGAAACTTCATTATTCATAGGTGTGAGCTTTGGCAACTTGTGCAATCAAGCCAGAGGATATTATGCACCAAAATTCGCATTAAAAGTTAGCATTTTCATGTCTGATACCGCAATAACCAAATGAAATGTCAAATGCGATTTGATGCAAGCGGGTCGTAAAAACGACATGGGCTGATCATGATAGAATTGCAAGATTATGAGTAGGACAACGGTGGTTTCGGTGACAAAAAGATGCGGCTGCGATACGTGTACAATTTGGTGAGTGACGTCATGACGTCGGGGTTGAATGGAACATCAAATCATGGGGTACAAAGGGAAAAGCAAGGTGCAACTTCTGATTCACGCAGCAATGAATCTGGTTGAATTGAATATGGTCATATCATAACGCCATTCTGTGTTGTGACTGAACGACTAGGTGATGCAATCAAAATCGCTTCCTTCATAACGTCAAAATTAGCCGTTAAATGCGCCTTACGAGTAAATGGACACTTAACGCAGTCATCGTAAGAATTAGATACGGTCATCAAGACAATGAATTTGTGTACGCATTAATTACACAAATGCACATGCATCTAAAGCGCGAGTAAAAACCGTGCGACCAATGAGAGCTCGTTCCAGGAGCGCATCCCCTATTTGGGCCAATCAACAGCTTCCCTCTCCACTTCAACGGCCATTCCAGAGCCCCGCCTTGCCCTCCTGGAGCTTAGTATGTAATGGCGCATGACTGACGCGCCGCGCAGTATTTTCCCTCCCTAGAGTATTGATTTTAAGCGCGTTTTGCTCAAGTTAGGCTAAGCGTCAGACGTGCTATTTTAACATTATGAAAATGACGTCACAGCAGTCAACATTACAATGTAACAGTACCAACTAATGTTTTATTGAGAGCTGTTAGCTTTTTGCATTTTACGTGATGATAGCATTGCTTGCTTACACAAGCTGAGTAATCAATAATCAATCACAATTTTCCGGGAACACCTCCTGAATCAGCTAATATAACATGTCGTAAGATGCGTAATTGCATCATATCATCACTCCAGTCTTTCGAAAAGCTCATCTGGTGTTCACATTCACTAAAAGGTTTCATAAATATTTCTGAATCTCAGCAGGAACATCCTGACTGCAGCTACTGCATTGCGGAGGAACTCGTGAAAACTCGAAAGTTTTACTTTATATTGTAATTCACGTCCATCCTCACATCTTCAGCTATCGCATAAACACATTACACTTTCGCCACCTGCATTCATCTGAAAGTTGAGCTCAGAGCCTTTAGCTTCCAGAACTATAAAGTAGTCAACTCGTAACTTTACTTTCAAGACATGATGGGAGTTGATAAGAATCTGCTTGGAGGTTAATCTGTACTCTCTGTTGCTCCCCTCCCTCAGCTTCCTCAAAGCAACTTTGTTGATTCGTCCAAGGACTCCGGCAGTTACAGATAAGGAATGAAACTTGCTGACTTTTGAAAAAGTTGTGCATCTTGATACACTCCCCTCCCTCAGCTTCCTCAAAGCAACTTTGTTGATTCGTCCAAGGACTCCGGCAGTTACAGATAAGGAATGAAACTTGCTGACTTTTGAAAAAGTTGTGCATCTTGATATCAAAAAAAGTGCGTCAATCAAGCAACTCGCACTCGAATAGGTACAAAAACTCTATGCGACGCAAGCTTTTATTTCTTTCTTTCATTCGAGGAAAAAGTAACTTGACGCCAGTACAAGTCACAAACTAAAACAGGAAGTAAGCTCAATGAACGATTTGATAATTTTTCTGCTCGAGTAAGCAAGTTAGCCGGCACTATAACGGTTGCTTTGTAGGTAAAATCCCTTTGGTAGTAGTGCAGCTGGTAGTCCGGAGGACAGAAACTGCCTGTGTAAAAAGTTCGTGAACTTCATTCATGAGCTTGGGTAATCGAAATGGAAGTACCGTAGTTTGTAATTTGATGAGATCGCTTTGCACCCGACCTAACTAAGTGTTATGAAGCTATAAAGGAAACATAACCCTGATTTTATGGAATCACTTTGCTGAGGGTTATGTGAAGTTGGATATGCGTGTACGATACGAACGTACGTACAGTACACGTAGACGGTATGGAAAGACAGGGAGTTCTGTAGTAAAACATTGAGTGCGAAGCAATGTGTGTGAGAGCACTTCAAACTTTTATGAAGCGGAGCACATGATTGCATCGTTTATTCCGGTGGGTAAGCAAACATTGTCTAAGAATGTAAACAGAGTACGTGGAGGAGCTGGACATGGAAGTGGGTCTGAAATCTTGTCGGTGTAGGAATTGCAACAATTTGCACTGGTTGTAGAATGAAGGCAGAAAACAGCTTCAAGAATAGTTGAAGGAGAACATGTTGCTGTGGACTTACTATAAAATGGCAGGATGAATGCAAACGTGTGGGAATGGTGTAAGAAACGTAACGTAGGCTAATAGAAAGAAAGAAACGTGGGGAAGCACTTGTTGTACAAGTGGCACTAGACGCGAACATAAAATAATTTTTTACGGCCCCATAAACCTGATACTTTGCCTAAACGTTACAAGCTTTGACTTGCAAGGCCATATTTACAAGTTGATAAAAACACACGCTCTGCTTTCCCTTTACTGTATGTGCGAGCCAGCAGGCCACCGACAAAGTTGAGTCGGATTTTTTACAGCTTCATTGTGGGGTCCGCAATTTCTAGTTTCAATATGACTGAAGTCAACGCCGATTTTTAGCACTTATAGTGTTCCAGCCATCGACTTATTCATGGTATTCATCTTCCGTTGGTCCGTACAAAACATGTTGAAATTAACTTAAGTGAGAATCGTGGAACTTTGATTGCCCAGCATTGTTCACATCATAGAGGAATTGTGTTTTCGTCTTGGAAACGGTGAATAAGAAAAAGAAGGTGACTAATATCAAAGACTCGCAACTAAAACATTTAAGCCCTATTCAGCCATAAATATCTGTAAGAGTGCTCATGAGTTCATTCAGAACCTGTTTTATACCTGGCTCATTCACAAATTACCTGCTATAATTTTTACGGCGAATTTTATGATTTTATAATTGCCACATCTAACGTGGCGTGATTCCATTAATGCACTGCTAATGCTGATAAAAAACCCTCAATCCTATTCAAAAGAAATAATATTTAGCGCAGATGATACCTTACACAATATTATAATACATTAAATCAACCAGGAGCTGTTCAATCGATTCATTCTGATAACACCTGCTCATCAAATCAGTTTTAAATTTTACGCATTGCATCTACCATTGATACCGAAGCAGTAATCGTTTTCACTTTTCCGGGAGGAATTTGCACATAATTTATAGAAATGCACAAAGTAATAGAAATAAAAAGAAAAAAAACTGCCCACCGTTGCAGCGATCGCTTGACCTGAATCCGGTTCATGGTGCACGGAAACTAAGAACTGTTCAAGGCAGGTCAGGGTTAGGTTATTTTAGGGAGTAAATGGGGTTATTCCAGGGAAATTAATGAGACCTAGTTGACATAAACGTTTGTATAAAAGAAGCAAGTGGGACGATTTCGGGCACACTTAAACTCAATGGGCTTCCAGGGGTTCCAACAGGGTTCATTGCCGTGGCTTTTGCTACTGCTTCCTTACCGTTGAAAACTATGGTCGCATAAAGTCATAGAGTCATGCATTGCCGTCTAGACTGGAGACCGTTACTGCAAGCAATATACAGCGCCGAATGTCTCGAGGCATGCCAAGGCAGTGTGAACTGATGTACAGAGAGCTGTGAGCAGATGGAATGGTAGCAGGAAAGAAGGCGAAGGAAGTAAAAGGAGCAATGCGGGACGGGAGATATTCCTTCTCCCGAATGGTCTTCTAAATGGTCCATTTTATGCGCTATAATCGCTACATTCTTCCCCCTGAGCCAGAAATCTGTTCAAGTTTACCATTTCGCATACATCCATTCACCAGATTTCACGGACAAACTTGCAGGTCGTAATTTCGCCTATCTGCACGCACTAACTTTTCAAGTGGAAAACACTAAGTCTTTTCTCAACGACCTCCTAACACTTGTAAGGGCGCTTAAGTGTTTGTTTTGCAAACTGTTGCTCGCACAGTCGCCAAAAAGTAGTGAAATTGAGCGCCCCAACTTTCACACTTTTCTCCCGTGAAGTTCAATTAATTTCTCAATACTATTACGCCGATTTCTAGCCAGTTAAATTTGTATCACCTACCGTTCCTCAAGACTTCAGTTTGTTTTGACTGAGTCAAATGCAAGTATCACCTGTTTTCATGTTCAACGAAAGTCAAGAACGGATCAAGAAATTTCGATTCTCAGTTTCCAATTGCAAGGGTTGTCCCATTGAAGGGAAAAAATTTTTGAAATCGAAACTAAAAGCTGCCATTGCATCATCCTTCACTGTAGCCATGGAAGCACGATGACCGCGTGAAAACCACGGTTCTTAGCAAAGGATCAAACTCGGTGAATGATGATGATGACGGAGTTCACGGAAAGAGAAAATTGGTAACTGCGGACAGCACGCAAACACCTAACACACCTTTTCATATCCGCGAAGGCAGCAGTAGCTGAACCAACTCACATGCAACCACGACCAGAGCATCAAGCCAGTTCGAGGCTGATAATGTTATAAATGCAAAACTGAATGCAGAAAATTACAGGCGTACGTTTCCTCTACTGGCTATTTCACTCGGTCGTGGTGAACAGCCTGAAAGAGAAGTTGATGAGCATGATTACGANTCCTCTACTGGCTATTTCACTCGGTCGTGGTGAACAGCCTGAAAGAGAAGTTGATGAGCATGATTACGAGAGCATTCCGTGATGGCGAGCTGAAACGTTCTGCTGCCTTGATGCAATGGTAGACGACCTATGAGTTGTTCACTGGCAGCTCACTGCTGCCTTTACTTTGGCTTGGTGGGTCTCGAAGCCTCGAAGCTTGCCATTTCACAAGATGCACGCATCCATTAAGGCAGATTGAGACATTTACTTGTGCTATTTTTTCCTCTGCCGTGAGGTTGTTCGTCCCCTGGTAAAATATCAAGTGCGTGTCTGATTGTGATCGACAAATATCATAGTACACACGTAAAGTTCAGCTCCTACTCTGCAATCATGAAGGCAACTCGGGAGAACTGGAAGCAGGGAAAAAACAAGTCATGCATAGAAAACCTATCCGCAACTCATCTCAGGCTCAGGTGATGCAATGTGTACCTGTGCAACTACGCCGTAAACATGTTTGCTGCCGTCCAGTTCGTAGTTCAGATCGAGTTATTTCCTTTCCCTTGCCTTCGCCTCTTTGGCGCTTGCTGCAAATCTTGGCTAATTCCTCTTATTTTCTTAATAGCAGTGTTTTGTGCCAGGACCAACACTAGAATTCTGAAACAAGTTAAGATGTTGAGTATTGCGTCCGAGCTAAACTCCTATGCACTTTCATTCTCAAGCAGTGCATAACACCTTTGCAATGTGAGTTGCACCGTTGGATTTGAAGCGAAACAACGAGAAAATCGACTAGCAGAATTGCAATACCTGCACCAAAAGCTTAAGAGGAAGGAGACCAAGTTACTGGAGTTGCATGGGTGCTATAATTCTAGCGCCAGCCTATAGACACGTCTATAGGCTGAACCCACGTCACGTCACAACCATTCCTAAAGGGCGAGTCTGAGGTTCAGCCTATCAGGATTCCAGGATGTGGGATTCAAGTCGCTGGCTTTTATACAAACAAAACCTTTTTTCCTAAGAGAAGAACAATCACATTCTCATGATTGTCAAAGGAATCCACAAGGGCCCGTCTTAAGATAGACAGTGTCAGCCGAACACCAAGTGAGAGCGAAAGGACACTACCCAGTGTACCCAAGAACAGTACAATAGAAATCCTAGGGGATGTGTCACAATCCAAGGACCCTGTCAAAAGGTCTATCAGGGTTGTAAATCATTCAGGTTGGCTATGCTTTTAGCGGCATCTTCCAAGTCAAGAGAGTGAGAAAGTCCTCTGGCGGAGACTTATCCAGAATTTGGGTTCATGAAACAATGGATGTTTACCTTAGCATCAGGAATTAAAAATGCTGGGAGTTAAGAGTCAAGCACTCTCACTGACTTCGATACGAGCCGGTATAAATGCAGTACGGCTATAGCGGCAGAGCTTGTGTAAGGAATGGAACGTGGCCTACGACACCCTTGGACTGGTAAAACGTTGCATGGAATCGAGACAGGTAGTATTAAGCGATCTATAGGAGTTTAATGAAGCTTCGAGAAAGCTACTTAGAAATTTCCCGGCATTCAATTTCAGCGGTTGGGTGGGCTGGCACAGGATATTTTTCTCGGGATGTGTTGTAACTGGAATCGAATTTGGGGAAATCCTTTATGCCATTAATGCATTGCGAAGACATTATTCTTCTCCTCTGCCGTGTTTGGTGCTAGTGATTGTATAGGATTCTCCTCCGTCTCCTCGACTCGACTCAACTCTCTCTCCAGGAGAATTACTCTCCATTACATGCGTAGTATGTGAGGGCTTTGCATGCTATGGCATGTAGCTACGAAATTGGTAGTTGTCTCCCAGGAAGGGGAATCGATCAAGATAATCTGTGCTGGCAGGGAAGCAGGCGGGTTGGAGAAGAAAAATTACGGTAGCGGGTAGAGAGAAAGAGTAATCTGAAAAAGAAGACACGGAGGGGGAGGAGCTGAAAAAAAAGACATTAGAAGAATCCCGGGTGGTTTTTAAAAAAGGAATTTTATTCACATTTTTCATGCATACGAACGGCAAATGGAAGATAAAGAATTTGTACCCGCTTCCCAACTCTTCGGAATAATAATAAGGCATTAGGAAAATCGCACAGAAACAAGTTCCGCATTGCAACTAACCCGCTCCATGTGCCATGCCGCCCGCTCCTGGCAAGAAATAAGCTGGTTCGAAATGCATATATCACAGCCGGATATGAAAATCCAGTTTTTGGAACCTCTCACTCTCAGTCAGTCGTTACTGTTTTTACCCGCTGCTGTATGTACATTCCGTGTATTTAACATGTACAGCGGGGATTGTATGTACACAGTCCATGGGCCGCGGCTCAAGAAGGACACGGAGGAGAAAGTTGGACGAGCGGCCGGAGAAAATGAATGCGATGGAGACGCATATGGTGTTAGCGGAGAAATTTTAGATAAAATACGATGTAGCATGTGGCAGAATTTTTTGTTCATGGTTGCTAGGCGCTGTGTGTATAGTTTTGCGCCCAGTATTTATATGAAGGAATCGATGAATGTCTCGCTTGAGGAAATCCCTCAATTGAGAGTAGCCTCCGCGGCAATAAATTATAGGCATGGGCTTATATCAAACCCTGAGAAAGAAATATGGTGACACACAGGCCGGGAAGCGAACCAGCTTTCTCCCTGCAATTTTGCTTGGCTTTCTCCACGAAATTGGTTTACGGACTTGGTGCTAGCTCACTTTTTAAGCCGTGATAGGCGCGACGAAATTGAACGTGCCTTTCTGCCGGGTTTGTCGCTGCCGTGGTTATGGACACAAAAACGTTCGTGAGCGACTATACCGATAAATGGATCAGCCAACGTGGCAATAAGGCATAGTGTGTTGGAATGTACATGAACACAGTCATGCAGATGTGGCTATGGCTTGTAGTAGTGAAACGCTACGCCGGAAGGAAGGGAGCAAAAAATGTCAGCAACTTTATCGAAGCATGCCTGCATAAGTCTCGGAGAAGACAAGCTGGAAAACAGCATGTCCCATGCTCTAAAAAAACAGGATGTGCGCCTAAGATACGACGACCAAATGAAAGCAAAATCCGCGATTGCGATTACCAAAATGTCGCACTGTTTCTCCTCTCATATCTCAGGGAGGGAAGGCTACCATACCAGGGCTGGCGGCGTCAAGGAATTTTCTCTCCCTTTTGTCCGACGACAAAATATATGACTCAAATGCTCACCAGGCGGGGATGGCAAAAAGAGGAAATGGTCACGCAAGAGAAACGGCCAGCTGACTTTTGCTCAGACTTTCTTCTTCCAGCTCGCAAATCATGCTGAATTCATTCTGGAATATCAAAGGGAGATCGGGTAGCTGTAGGACTGTAGGCACGATATCATGTCTTGCTAGACCAGTGTAGAAAGGGTGCATTGTACACTAAAGTATGGCTCCTTAGAATTTAATCTGAAGTGAAGAAAATGCTATTGGAATAGGCTGTTGTACAGTGGCTGTGTAGGGACAAAGCCTTGGTTCGTATGAAGGTACTCCAGGAAAGGAAGCGGGCATTGGAAGGGAAGCCACAGCTGGAAGAGGAAGTACATACTGGGGGTTTTAAAACGACTTGCAAAGAGGCTGCACGCTCCGTCAAGCTTTAAACTAAAGCGAAATATTAAAATTACTTTTAAAATCCTTAAATTTATTGAACTGCCCTGTTTTCTCTTGCATAAAGACATAAATCAGGGGTTGTAGAGCGAAAAAAACGTTTTTTATCCCTGCTAAATTCAATGCGCCACCGTCTCAATTTCTTGCTGTAATAAAGTATTGCACATGGGGACATGAGTCCACCACGGAATATATACTGTGACAAATGTTATCTTGTTTGTTTTAAAATTTCTGTTGTTTCCGCACTCTGGTGTTTCTCAACAACGATTCAAGGCTTAGATGAGATGAAAAGGGTCACCATTATTGCTAAAAATTATGCCGTAAGATGGAAGGCATGGGGATCATAGTGTAGGAATGGGTGTTATGGTTGAATCTACCGTCGCTTCACTCCACCGCATCTTTGACAATGGCATTTCGACACTCAACTGCAACCGTTTAACTTTGGCACGATGTACAGGGGATTTTTGAACATAAAAATAACTTTCGGCAACAGGTTCAATCAAGAGCATGTTTACCGTAAACGTGGAGAATTCATCAACAACATTAGTTCAAGAATCAACATTGCACATGACAGCGATGGGAAAGCTTCTTCGAAAAACTTCGATCACCATGCTTTACAACCAAGCATAGTACATGGACCTTGCGGTGTTGGGCATGAGGTCTGACTCTGCATAAAAAATGCTATCAGGCAGTGGAAGGACGGATAGTTGGACGGCTGACTCAAGATTGAATTTATAGGGAAGAGAAAACCTCAGAATAAAAGAGAGAAAGATTTAAGAATGAAAAAGACTGATGGCGAATAGGAAAGATGGACGAGCGAGGAACAGATCAAGATCAAATGGAGGGGCTAGGGACTTTGGGAAGAAACCAAGATGGAATTCAAGAAAAGATTGGAATGAAGAAAAAAGTGATGGAAAAATCTCTCCTTCCCTTCCCTTTCCTATCAGAGGAGTGAGCACTTGCATGACTACTCACTCGCTTAGCTTCGTTCAGTAAAAGAAGCATGTGTGGATACTTGGTTATTAGGAGCATTTGCTGTTGCTGCTGGGTGTCGGTGCTCCGTTAGTATTCTGACTTGCAGTGGTAGAAGGAACGTTTCTCTCAGCAAAGAAGAAGGACGGACGTAGGCTAAGAGACCAAGGCCTCGGACATGAGGAAAAAAGAATTGTAGTAGTAGAGAAAAGTAAGAAGAAATGGAGAGAGAGAGAAAAGTACGGATGGGAAATAAAGGGATGGGAAAAGCTGAGCAGGGTTCTAAATCTCCAAGTTGAGACAAATTCTTTTATCTGCCTTACTTTCCCCAACAAAGATAGATTAGCCCATTTTTGCAATTTTCCCTGTCTCCCTTACCCTCGTAACTCTTGCTGAGTTATTGCTTTTCTCAATCTCCTAGGACTTAAGACGCGAAATTCAAGCCTGAGACTATAAGATTCTGAAAAAATTGCTTCCAGATCCCCTTCCCTGCTTTCTCTCCCAGCCTCTTTCTCATCTGTTCGTACCCCTCCCCTCCCCCTTCGTATGTGCACTTCACAAGTGCACGTACAGCTTTCTCCGGCTCCTGCCTTGTATCTGTGGAAGCCCTCTCTTCTTGTTTCCAGTGGTAAATACAAAAAAGAACCTTAGTTACATGCAACCCGTTCAGGAATGGATTGCACCCTTGTGGCCATCCAACACAAAAGCAAATAGTACTTACTCATTTTAAAATTCAAATATTTTTTCCCCTCAAATCACACCACACCTACCTCAAGAGCCTTCAGAGGGCTGAAACTGTGTCGCTTATAGTTGGGAGTTTGCTCGTGTCGTAATCGAATTTGGACTTGCGATCGCGACTATCGCTTCTGTAACACCAACACCGTGACATTGTGAAAGATGGGCATTCGTATACTAAAAGTAATTCATATCGTAGGTACATGACCCAGGTCGTAAATTCATTACCTCGTGTCTCGTACATCTCCACAAGTTACTGGTACACGTAAGCTCGGGCATGTAGTAGAGAAAAATGTCGCCGAAGTAACCAACTTTCTGCAAACGCGAACCCACAACAACCATGGGAGAATAAACAAGTCAAATCAAAGTAGAATTGATCGCTTGCAATGAAATCCGAGTTCGAAGCCAACGTTTTTACACTTTTTACGAGCTAGCCATTATTCATAGACGTCTTATATTGAACATCAGGCTGGGTGTCTTACAACATGCGATATTTCACTATTACAACCCAAAGTCTAGAGCGGGGTTTTCACAAATTAACCTGGGTTACATGATTAACCCTCATGCAGATGTGTAGATGATTGTTGCTGCTTTCATGATCAAGCGGCAGGCAAACGTGTAAAATTTATGCTTTCACGGCACTTCTACGCTCCAGAAAGCTTCAGTAGACAGGTAACAGCATCCATTTCACAATTTTCGGAAATGCGAATCGCGATCTCGATTTAATATTTCGCCTAAAGTTCACCCAATGATGGATCTCCTCTCAGTCAGTGTGGCGTAATGGGTGGAAATTTTCCTCCTTCACCTTTACAAGATTTATTGTCCTCCTAATGAGCACGCGAATATTGATTTCTCATTTCCTAGTTTCAGCTTTTCTTCTCGCTGAAGAAAATCCCAGGGCCAACACGTGCGTACACCCAAAACGAAAGTCATGAATCTCAGCTGTGAATCGGAACAAGCTGTTGAAATCCAGCATATCCAAATGAAAGACTCGAGTATTGCACTATGTTCGAAATCCTGTTCCCAACGATGACAAAATGAGACTTGCAAGAATGCAAAATTCAAGTCCCATGTCCCATTCCAGCTTGACCAGTCTGCAAGACTGCATTGGATTCAAGTTTTATACAAGGTGTGATTTCCTCCTCTTATCACTTGAACAACTTGCAACTTGTGCTTCTGGATTCAAGCTTCGTTGTACATCACCACGACCGCATTAGCAACGACACCGAGGCAAGGTCTCCTCGAGAATCAGAGAAGTTTGCAGGCATGAATTAAAAGTTGTGTTGCCTCGAGTCCAAAAGCATAGTTTGACGCATTGTGTGAACCCGTGCGTGCATACAAAATGCGGTCGATGGAACTCTCTCAGGGTTGAATTAGGCACAGGAACACTGACGAAGCGAGCATCCTATCCTAAAGCATGAAATAATGTACAGGCTTAAAACATGAGAGAAGGAAAGATGGAACGAGAGACACTGCCTTTGCAAGCCAGCCAGCTGGCTGCTATGGCTATGCTTGCCGCCGAAGCGGGGTGTACACTTGTTCCCCTAAAAGGGAATTTTGGCTTTCAGCCATTTCGATCCTCTGACAATGATTAATTGACGACGGAGGGTCGCCATTCCTGATGGATTCTCTACCATCCAATCTGCTTCCATTCCACACATCCAACCACGGCTCCTCGCTCCGAGCATCTTTTCTTGCTTCTTTAGATTCCTCTCCTGTGTCTGCACAATTCCTGCTTAAAAGCAGCTCTACGCATTGCCGTATCAAAAACTTTGAACGAGAATAAACCAACTTGCTCAACTATCACACCAAGCCAAGTTGATTCGATTCACGCCAAGTTTTAATTCCAAAGGGAGGTTGTACTTTGTGCGATATAGCGCTTCCAAACTTGTGAACTATGCATGGAGAAGCATTTTCCCTGAATACTACATGGAGGAAGGTGCAGCAGCTCAAGTTTGCGTAAGCGATAAAGATATACAGTTTGGTGTTGATCAAGTTGCTTGCGTAAGTTCATCTGGTTTAGAGCATTGGACGAAATCAAGATTCATTAAGACCACATTATTCAGCGAAACGGGATACAATCAAAACCATTATAGAGCGCTTAAAGTCAAGTCCTCGGTGCCATAGATTAAGGCGGCGATGTTTATCTTTTTCATCTGATGGAACTGAAGACGAGAAGTTGTGCCGACACAGCAGAGCTATGGTAGCTTATAAGTAACGTTGTTACTGCGGCGACGTTTGTGTACAGGGCTACCTAACGGCAGTGCCAATTTGGCGACTGCTCAGAGCGAAATTGGAATGTTCTAAAAACAGACTAGACGCACAGATGACAAACCACAGATATTTTTATTACTTTACTCCTCCTTTCTAGCAAGGTGAGAAAAAAATATGGAGACCAAAGCACTTGCTGTTGGGACTTGTAGATGCAGGAGACTAAATAAGTTCATTTGATGTGATTCTTGGACGAGCGAAGGCCATGGGAAAGTCTAGATTTCTATTTTTTAAGCAGTGCGTACCGATTGTGCAAAAGGAAGTAGTTACTTGTCCATGAAAGTAAATTGGTATTGGCTCACTTGTTACGCAAGTGTACACGGTGGCAAAGGACTCGTTGGATGGAAGGAATCAACAAGTCCGAGGCATAAAATCGGAATGGGCTCATAATTTGCAGCTTGAATTAAAAGCTACTTTTGCGGCTGCCGTTACAGCAGGAGGAAAGTGGGGAAGGAGGGTTCATTCATTGGCTCTGGTCGTCAATAGTTATAGGGGGGATAATGATATGAAGTGTTGAGGATGCGTATCAAGCTGGGTTAGTGGTGGCTGAATCTGTTTTTTGAATCGGCAAGGCGTTTGCAATCCTCCTTAAAGTGTCAGCAATAATCGTAAAAGTCGGTCGTAATGGCAGTTTCTATGAAGACTGCTCCATTCCTTATTCCTTGCACCCAACACAACTCCAGCCTTTCTCTTAACGCCCCGCCTGAGGACAAAAGGCAAAGAGCGAGAAAGTGATGGCATTCCCACTCGCGTGCGACCGTATGCTTGTCAACGCATTTTTTGCCGCTTTTGATCCATTTCATTCGGGCTTTGCAAATTCATCGACGACTTGATTTTTCTTGAAAATGAAATCCACGTCATACAAACGAAATTTTATAGCACATCTGATGATTGCTTCGTCTTTCCATGAAACCTCCGGAATGTACAACAGGTTCAGAAAGCAGGTAGAAATAATCGGATGTTAAGCTCTTCAAAATAATTAGATTACCTAAGCCACAATTAGAAACAACTGAAAGTTGGAAGATGGTGACTGGTTCCTATCCATTTTCAATGTCTGCAAAATTAACCTGACTGACTTGAAATCTTGAAACACTTCCGCTGAAAAGGATAGAGACTTCAAAAACATCTAACATACATTTCCGGCTTAACCCCTTCAAAAACTTCGATCTAACAAGATGAGGTCAAAGCCTTTGCCGCGTGGCTACAAGTTTCAGGAATGAATTGCAAACGACCCACATAATACCACCAAGTATATTTGACTAAACGACTGAGAATGCGTAAATTGGACAAGGTCAAATTTTAGTGGCTCTTAATGGTGCAATGAATGCACTCTGTGGAGGCAATAAGGAGTGCAATTACTCTCATCTCAATGTGTTTGTGTGTCCAAGTAAAGTTAATGGCTTATGTTACAAAGAGCACGGGGAGTTTCTCCTTTTCCCTCTCTTTCTCTCTCTCTGAATGGTAAAATGGGATGATAAACACGTTTTTGGAACTGATAGGCTATTTTACATGAGAATCCTAATAAATATCATCTCGAGTATTCCTAACCTTGCACATTGAACCTTGTATTACTGCATAACAATTACTGTGTGGCTCCATTACAACGATACGAGTACATAAAGCCACACATTCAGGCCTTCCGTAATTTGCTCACTGCACTTGCTTACATCCATAAACGGTATCCTGGTGTCATAAAGGATAATCACTTGTTTATTGTTATTATGATTTACCCCGTCATGATAACGCGTGCTGGCCAAGCACTTTGAAAGTTACGGCTCTAGTAACAGCTTCTCTGCTTGATGTACGTACCTCGGGAATGAAAATACTCATACACGGGATTTTTCCCTTGGCATTCCATTTTTCCATGTTTAAACAAGAAAGCCGAGAGGTAAAATCACACACTTGTTTTTGCAAAAGTCAACAAGTTTTGCCTTATCAACATGAGGTTTTAAAAGGTTGTGCAAAACCAGCTCGCCAACTGCGTTTCCTGAGCAGAATGTTGAAATGGCAGGGTTTAAGCAGGTGGATGCGTGCATAAAATACTCAAGTGTGGCAGTACATAAAAGCTCGAGGAGGAGGAGGCAAATTCCCGGCTTTTATTGCACATACTTTTTCCACCTCAACAACTTTATGCAGCCGTTAATGTCATTACTTGACGATTATTGCCCCACTTGTAGCCTCAACACGAGA
The DNA here is from genome assembly GCA_009872375.1 of Sminthurides bifidus. Classification (NCBI taxonomy): domain Eukaryota; kingdom Metazoa; phylum Arthropoda; class Collembola; order Symphypleona; family Sminthurididae; genus Sminthurides; species Sminthurides bifidus. The sequence goes on from VRMD01000568.1 coordinate 23,401, forward strand.
GCTAATGAATTAATTAATTTACAGTCTGTGAACCGCAAATGCTCGCACGTTTTCGCATCATTTTTTAACAGTTATTAATACGGAGGCGATTCCCTCTGAAATCTGAGCATTGCTCTGTCTTGAGCCAATAGCCCGAGATGCAAGAATCGCCGCTTCCTAGGGAGAAAAATCCTTTGGAGCCCACACCAAGCCAAGCCCACATGCAACCAGAATGGTGGATGGGTGGAGCACAGCCATTGCCTGGATTCTGTGAGCGGGAGGACGACGCGCCCTGGTAACGAGGAGCGGAACTTGGTTCCTCGCTCAGTTCGTTTGAGAGGCACGGGTGGCGCAAGTGTTCCTTGGTGCTTTCTCCGGAGGAAAATGATGGCTGGAACGGAGGCTTCGTAGGGTGAAGGAAGGGACTTGGTGGGAGAGTTGCTTTCTTTGGGTGGAGCGGTTGTATGCAGGGTGCATAGGCTTGCGGTGCATGAGGCAGAGTAGGGTACGCACAAGGCTGGAGAACAGGTTTATGATGCTGTAAACTAAGAATGGCTGGGAAAAATCGCATTACCGCCTCGTATTTCTTACGTACATAAAGTGTGAGTAATGGAGTCATAAATCTTGAGTGTGAAAGCCCTGAATCTTCCCCTTCTGGGAAAGTTCGGAACTTTGTGAAAACCGAACCTTCTTGTAGTTCACCGAGTTGATGAGACATGGTGCTCTGAGCAAAGTTTTCAGAATTTAAGTTGAGTTCATGGTTACACTGATGGCTCAGTTTACTTAAGGTCTTGAGTTGTTCAAAATGGCGTTCAATCACATAGTAAATGGGAGATTTCCTTTAAATTTTAAGCCTAACTTACTCCCTATTTGATGAATATTAACCGTGTTTGTAATGTGGCAAGGGTGATGTGTATCAATTAAAGCCCAATTTAAAGTCTTCTTTTTCCCTCCGTGATTACGGATTACCGTAGTAACGTCGTACCGCCTGCTTTTGAAGTGGCTAAACTTTAACTGAAAGCG